>PISX010007903.1:0-85475 GCA_004024625.1 Mellivora capensis
ACTTTTTATACGTTAACTGTACTGGAATTTAAGAAAACTAAAAAAATAAAGGCTAAGTACTATGATAAAAAATAAGGATAATAAAGTAAAACACAATTTTTTGGGTCATTTTACCATTTATGATGTACCTGCACCTGTTTTTATTTTTTGGTTGGTTGGTTGGTTTGGTTTGGTAGTCTGAAATCTCAATATCAAGTTAACTTTTTTTTTCAACTTTGAATGTTTTTACCTGCCATTAGAAACTTTTGAAAAAATGCAATAATTGTCTTTAATTTACAATAGGAATTTGGTGAAGAGCAGAAGCCCCGTGTTTCCAACCTGGCGCAGCCTCATAACTTGCTTTGGGCTAAGGACTTCACTTTCCATAGCTTTGTACCTACTTCACTGAAGAGTAATGCAGGTCTTACTGTGAAATCCTTAAAAGGAGCCTGGCTGAGAGTTAGCTCTTAATGTTGGCCATTGTTATTGTAACACAGTATTTAACATCATTTTGCATGTTAATACAAGGAGCAAAAACAGGTTGTTGGGTAAGTCTTGTCAGGAGAATTCCTTTTACTGAATGTATTAACCTCTCCATCGGAAGCAGAAGTTGCTGTGTTAGCCTGCTCCGGCTGTTGTAACAAAATGCCATAGACCAGGAAGCTTAAGCAATAGACATTTGTTTTTCACAGTTTTTAAGTATGAGAAGTCCAAGATTAAGGTGCTAGTCGATTATTTTCTTGGTGAGAGCCCTCTTCTGGATTGCAGACAGCTGCCTTGTTAGCCTTCTCCTGCAAGACAGTTTTGGTGTGTCTTCCTCCTCTCCTATGGGCACTAGCCCTATCAGATTAGGGCCCCACCCATGGTCTCATTTAACCTTTATTGCCTCCTCCCAAGCCCTGGCTGCAGTCACACTGGGGTTCAGACCTTTAAGAGGAATTTTGGGAAAGACACATAAGAATTGTAGGACTTGATTACATTTCTTTTAAAACAACACGCGTGGTCTGTGTAAGGCATTATTTCGAGGAGAAAGGGAGAGCTGAATTGGTGTGTGTGGGAAGGGAGATGGAAGACCTCACCTTCCAAGAGCTTCTGTGCTAGGGGCGTGGCCGAAGCGTGCTCCAGCCAGCCCCCCACCCCCAAGCAATTTAACCCACTGAATGATAAGCAGGGCAAATGCCAAGAATAGAACTTAGCACAGAGTATCTTGGATCTACAATAGAATGCTGATGTTCTGGTGTAGAGAAGCTTGTTAAAAACCCATCCCAGTGGCACGACGACTAATGCTGGGTCAGGGGCTGCCGGCAGACCGTCCTGCTGGTTATACTCCGTGTGCTGGGAAGATGGTGAGCGCAGCTGAAATGTTCCTTGGGTAAATGTAACAAAACACTTCCCCTAATGTATAATGTGGAGTAAGATATCTAATGCTTCGGGTTTATGGAGATACAGTTCACATACAGTAAAATTCACCCCTTCCAGGCGCTCGGTGAGTTTTGAGAAATGGAATCACCACTGTCGTTAAGAGGCAGAACATTTCCATCACCCTAGAAAGTTCCCTAATGGTCCTTTGGATCAGCCACCTGCTCTCAAGCCCAGCTCTGGCCACTATCCATCTAATTTCTATCCCTGTCATTCTGCCTTTTCCAGAATCTTGGATCTAAGTGGAATCACACAGTATTCCACCGTAGTCTGTGTATGGCTTTTGTCCTTTGACATAACCCATTTCAGGCTGTTGTGTGTTTCAGTAATTCCTTCCCTTCCCTTTGTGTAGGCTCCACACGCAGATTGAAGCCCAACACAGGGCTTGAACTCGCAACCCTGAGATCAAGACCTGAGCTGGTACCATGAGTTGGACACTTAACCGATCAAGCCACCCAGGTGCCCCCGTAATATGTATCTTTTTGGTGCTGTGTAGTCTTCCAGTGTTTGGGTGTACCACAGTTTGTTTTTTAATTCACCGGCTGATGGACACATGTATTGCTTCCCATGTTGGGTTTTTTTTCTTTAAAGATGTTATTTATTTACTTGACAGATCACAAGTAGGCAGAGAGGCAGGCAGAGGGGACGAGGGGGGGGAAGCAGGCTCCCTGCCGAGCAGAGAGCCCGATGTGGGGCTCGATCCCAGGGCCCTGAGATCATGACCTGAGCTGAAGGCAGAGGCTTAACCCACTGAGCCACCCAGGCGCCCCCCATGTTTGGTTATTAAAAGTAAAGCTATAAGCCTTAGTAGCTATAGCATAAACTTATTATAAGCACATTAGTGATTCGATAGTAAAAAGTTCTTGAAAGATTTTATTCCTTTGGTTTAAGGAGAGAACAAAATCTTTGATGATTTCTCCCTTGCATTTAATGAGGGTATAATGATCATATTCAGCTGTAGATGCATTCCCCTTTCTGTTTTAAATTTTCTCAAACATGTACCTCTGTCTGTAATTTGCTCAGTCACGTTTTCTGTGACTCTTGATTATTGCTTGAGTTTTGTGATGATTTATGAAACCTTAGATTACACTGAGAAATTAAAAACTAAGTGAAGATATTGAAGAATTACTTAACTAAGGCCCTTAGTTTTAAACTTCTCTTTTTATCACGCTGGCTGCATAGATGTGCATATTGTGAAATTGTCACCAAGAAGCTCTTGGTGTGTAGCCAGAACTATTGATGGGGTCGGTATCCTTTAGGTAATAGGGAGTCAGAAAGGTTCAAGACACAGTCCCTCTCCCTCTGCTGTGGATTAATACTTAAATGCTTTTTAAAAAATTGCTTCCTATCGGGGCACCTGGGTGGCTCAGTCAGTTAAGCATCCAACTCTTAATTTTGGCTCAGGTCACGATCTTGGTTCTGGGATCGAGCCCTGCATCGGGCTCTGAGCTCAGCGGTGAGTCTGCTTGAGACGCGCTCTCCCTCTGCCCCTTACTCCACTCTCTCAAATAAAAAAATTTTTTTAAATAAATAAATCTCAAAAAAATTGCTTCCTTTCTTGCTTTTTTAGGTGTTGTCTCCTATGGTGCATACAATATGGGTCCTGATTTTCAACCACATGCTTTGATAAGCAAAGGGTAGTATTACGCACGGTCCCCATGGTCATATCCAGTGTGTATCCTTTCTCTGTTTTAGGTTGTGACCTTTCGTTCCCCGGCAATAAACTGGTCTCCGGAGATCACTGTAAAATCATAGTGGATGAAAAATCTGGTCAGGTGTCACTAGAAGATACCAGGTAAGCTCCTTCTGAACTTTACTTTTTTTTTAAAAAAGATTTTATTTATTTATTTGACAGACAGAGATTGCAAGTCGGCAGAGATGCAGGCAGAGAGAGGAAAGGAAGCAGTCTCCCTGTTGAGCAAAGAGCCGGATGTGGGGCTCGATCCCAGGACCCTGAGATCATGACCTGAGCCGAAGGCAGCAGCTTAACCCACTGAGCCACCCAGGTGCCCCCAAAGCAAAAATATTTCTGAAAGAAACACTTAAAAGGCAGTGATAACCTATGCAAATTAGACTTTCCTCCAAATCAAGAAAATCTTTTCTTTTTAAAAAAATTGTATGCAACATAAATAGTACATAAAAGTGAAAAGCTTTCCCAAATCCCACTCACCTGTTAGAAATATGTATTTATTTTGTATTAATGCGGTTTTGCTAGATACATTATGTCTCCTTTTTCACTTTCATTTATGGGGCGCTTATGTCAGTGCACCCGGACCCATCTCTCCGCCTTCACTGTGATTATGTAATTATCCGTAAGCTCTTTTACTGATGGAGAGTTATTATTTTTGACTTTTTCTTATTATAAATGACACTGCAGTTATTGTCTTCCAAAACTCTTTGCATTCATGTCTGATTATTTGCTTGGGGCAGATGTGTAGGAAGGAACTCGGTGTCAGAATGTGGCTGTTTTCAGCCTGGTGCAAGTGGCAGGTGGCCTTCCAGCAGCATGTTGACAGTATGCCTTTTCCACCAGATGAATTCTTATTTTTGTGAAGGTCAAGTGTTAGGAGACTGGCAGTTATAGTTGTAGGGCTAGAAGACTAGGAATTAGTTTTTTAGGCAGAAATCATGCTCCTTTCCCCTCTTCTAGTAGGTAGCAAATTGAGTTCTTTATTTCTTAGCCTGATGGAGAGCGGCGTAGCGCCGGTTCTGGAGCTGTCCTGCGGCAGGGCGGGGCTCTCCGGGACTGGCCATGGGATGGTTTCAGCTCCCTGCGGCTCTTGTAACAACTTGCTGCAAACTTACTGACTTTCACAGAGCTATGATCTCATAGTGTGGAAGATACAGAGTCAAAGTCAGGTCTCATTGGACTAGAATCAAGGTGTCGGCAGGGCTGGCTCCTTCTGGGGGCTCTGGAGAGAATCCTTTTCCTGCGTTTTCCAGCTTCCAGAGGCTGCTGTGTTCCCTGGCTGCGGTGGCTGGAGGGGAGAGGGTGTTCTGGGCTGGAGGAGGTGCAGGTGCAGAGGCCCAGGGGCACGAGCGGGTCCTGTGCACGCAGAGTAAGTGGTGGGTGCAAAGCCGGGCAGTGGACCGGAGCGGGAAAGCCCTGGTGTCCATGCTAGGGATTTTGGACTTTAGCCTGAGAGCAGGGAGAAGTGATTGGGGTTTAAGCAGAAGAGTAAAGTCAGACTTTCTTGATCAGAAAGGGCGTGAGAATGGATTGTGAGGAGGCTCCCGGCGGCAGAGACCTGGCTGTACTGGGGAGCACCACCAGTTGCTGGAAGTGAAGTTGCACTGGGGCACTGGCCGCTTTCCTGTGACAGGCAGAGCAGAGTAGTTGGGACGGAGGCTGTGGGAATATTTACTTTGTGGCCCTTTATAGAACAGTAAAGTAGTGAGCATCTGCTCAGATGTGAAAATAAGGCCTGTCACCCCTGGAGGCCGTAGGAGTGAAGCCGCGGAGTGAAGCTCAGGTGGTCTGAGTGCCTGTGGTCGGGTTGGTCCACTCGCCGAGTCGTGTTCTTGTCCTGTGCGTTCCCTTGCTGCGGCTTGTGCTTCGTCCTGTCCCGGCTGACTTAGACTCCTCTCAGTCCCCTTGGCAGCTCCTCTTCCACCTGTGTTCCCTGATTGACGGGAGTGACCTCCCAACCTTCCAGCCCATAGTCGGCACTGATTTGCTTCTGCTGGAAACCTGTCTTTCTCTCTCTTTTTTCTAAGTAGGCCCCACTCCCAGTGTGGGGCCCAGTGTGGGGCCTGAACTCACGATCAAGACCTGAGCCGAGGGGCGCCTGGGTGGCTCAGATGGTTAATAGAATTTTTTTAAAATTTTTATTTATTTGTCAGAGATGGGGAGAGAGCGAGCGAGCACAGGCAGACAGAGTGGCAGGCAGAGGCAGAGGGAGAAGCAGGCTCCCTGCCGGCTCAGATGGTTAAGTGTCTGCCTTTGGCTCCGGTCCTGATCCCAGGGTTCTGGGATTGAGGCCCACGTCGGGCTTCCAGCTCAGCGGGGAGTCCGTTTCTTCCTCTCCCTCTGCCTGTCCCTCTGCTTCTGCTATCTCTCTCTCTCTCTCTCTCTCTCTCAAATGAATAAATAAAATATTAAAATGAAGAAAAAAGACCTGACCCGAGATAAAAGAGCAGGACGCTTAATCGACTGAGCCACCCGGGTGCCCTGGAACCCGTCTCTTAAGAGGCGTCAGTGCTAACTGGAGGAATGAGCTGACCTGGTTGAAACTCCTGGAGAGAGGGGTGGATCTGTGGGCAGAGTGGAGTGCAGAAGCAGGAGAGAAGCTGGAAATCAGAGCAGCTGGGAGAATCCCAGGGTTCCACCAGGAGGCAAATGGGGGAGAATGTGGCATGGGGAAAAGCAGACACATCTATGAGATTGGTGACTAGTTTGGCTGTCACCGAGGGGTAGCAGGCAAGCTTTTCCTCAGGAGAACTGCGGTGTGGCACTAGCATATATGGCTCCTTAAATATTTATGTTGTGCTTAGGAGTGTTTTATCATTTTCAAAGCAGTGATACTGATTTGTTTCCGTAGTGGTGGTAGAGAAAGAAAATTTTCACTCTGGAGTTATTTTAAGTAGGCTAAATTGCAATATCATTGTCTCTGCAGCACCAATGGAACAGTGATTAACAAGCTGAAGGTTGTTAAGAAGCAGACCTGCCCTTTGCAGACGGGGGATGTCATCTACTTGGTGTACAGGAAGAATGAGCCAGAACACAGTAAGCGGGAGTGGACCGGGTGGACACAGGGGTGGTTCGTGGTGGGGACGTCCTGCCGCCACTGGGAAGCGTTGTTGAAAGGAAGTGTGCTGAAGCAGCTGTTTCCCTTAGGAATGTTAGTGTTAGCTACATTTCCTCTGCTGTTGATGTAGATTCTCGGCGTGAGTCATGTCTGTTGAGAATGGGAGTGTTGACCCTGCAGTCTGAGCCCTAGCCCTTCTTCCGAAATCCCACCCTGGCCACAGCCGTGCATCTCAGCAGGGCCGGGGAAGTGAGCGGGGATGGCCTGGGTGACATAGCGGAGGAAACCTGAGTTGTGGGGAGTTAGACCTAGAGTAGGTGCTGGAGGCCAGAGGTCATCTGCTTTTGAAGACCTTATAGGAGACAACAGGCATCTGACTGGATCCCATTCGGGCTTTTCCAGATCTGAATATCCGTTTGGGGAAGAATGGTACAGGTCAAGGAGAGTTGAGAGGGAGTCTTTCAAGGGTTACCCACGAACTGGAAGAGGAGGCAGATACTCTCAGGTTGTCTTCCGCGTCATCAAAACCAGCTCCTGGCCACGTGGCAGGTCTCGTGTCTGCTCCTGCTGGTGGTTTGAAGCGACAGGCAAAGCACAGGTTCACCACCTGCTCGTCACTCTGCCTCCCCTGGTCTGCCTCCTGCCTCCAGACCTTTAATTCTGAGCCTTATTTGTTTTAAAGTTGGTTAAGTTATCTTGGGTCACTTGTTTTGAAATCTCTTGAACTGGTTAATGTTGTTACCGGCTGGTAAGTCAACATAGTCAGCAAGGACCGAGGGACCAAAGTGACAGAAAGGAACAGAAAGGGGAAGTGGGTTCCTGCTGGTCCTGGGGACTCCGTTCTGACTGGTGATTTCCTTTTAGATGTGGCATACCTCTACGAATCTTTAAGTGAGAAGCAAGGCGTCACGCAAGACTCCTTTGGTAAGTGAGGCCGTAACAACGTGGGTGCGTAGCAAGGGCTGTTGGTTCTTACTAGGAAAGCCTTTTCACCTGCTGGAACGTCTTGGCTGAAGCCGTGGTGCTCCCCCTGAACCCTGACCGTATGCTCTTTCTGTTCCTTTTGTGTTTGCAGAAGCTAATAAAGAGAATGTGTTCCACGTGACCAAAGATACCTCAGGTGCAGGGCAAGGTGATGAGCCCCAGGTCCTGCCGTCATCGCCCACCACTCAGGCGTGCTTTGAGGAACCACAGCCATCGACGTCGACATCAGACCTCTTCCCCACGGCTTCTACCTCTTCCATGGAGCCCGCCTCTGCAGGGCGAGCGCCTTCCTCCAGCTCTGGTGAGGGGAACCTCAGGGTGGTCGCCGCCGGGCTCTTTGGTCACTGATTATGACCCGTGTTATTATGGACGGAGACAGACATAGAAGCCGCTGGGGAAGCCAGAGGCAGCATCAGGCATCGGGCTGTCGGCAGCAAGATCGCTGCCGTAGTGGACAGTGTCGCTCTCCATCTGCGGTAGAGATGCGGAGAGTCGGGCCCTGCAGTAGCATGCTGTGTCTTGTCGCTGTGCGGGGAAATAATTCGCAGGCCGTAACAGTCACCCGGCTCAAGTGTACACGTCTGTGGTTTTTACTGCATTCATAGTGTTTGCATTCACACCACTGTATCATTCCAGAACATTTTCGTCACCCCAAAAGGAGACCCCATACCCACCAACAATCACTGCCCCTCCCCCAACTAATCTCTTTCTGTCTGTGTGGACTTGCCTCTTCTGGACGTTTCATACAAGTGGAGTCATGCAGTCTGTGGCCTTTGGTGTCTGCTGCTTTCACCGAGCATAATGTTTCCAAAGCTCACCCAGAGGAACATAGAATTTACTTGTTTGTTTTTTAAAGATTTTATTTATTTATTTGAGAGAGAGTGCACGTACACAAACGAGCCAGGGGGAGAGGCAGAGGAAGAAACAGATTCTCTGCCGAGCGGAGAGGCCAACTCGGGGCTCGATCCCAGGCTCCAGGATCATGACCTGAGCTGAAGGCAGACGTTTCACCAACTGAGCCAGCCAGGTGTTCCTGGAATAACATGTAATTTAAAACCGGTTTTACATGTACTGGTCCTTATGGCACCAATTCTTTACCTTCCTCCCTGGTCACTAGAGAAGATTCAGACTCCCTGGGTGCCATGGGACTTGAACATTTCTTTGTAGATCACTGTTAGGCTGTAGAGTGTACACGTATATACGTTCTGTGAATTGGATCGTACTATATATGTTAGTTTTAAAAGATTTTATTTATTTGAGAGTGAGAGCCAGCACAAGTGGGGGGGGCAGGAGGGGGAGAAGCCAATTCCTCACTGAGCTGGGAGCCCAATCCGGGGCTTGATCCCAGGACCCCGGGGTCATGACCTGAGCCAAAGGCAGAGGCTCAACAACTGAGCCCCCCAGGCGCCCCTAAGTATGTTAATGTTTTAGTTCACTTTCTTAGCTGTTCTTCTGTATTTTTTTTCCAGATTCTCTTTAGGTTTATCTTAAGTTTTAAAAGAAAGTCTTTTTGAGATTTTTTTGATTGGGGAGAATTGACATTTTTACAATACCCGGGACAATGGTGTTTCACCCTGTTCATTAAGCTCTTTGATGTTCTTCAGTGAAGTAAGCCTTCTTCACCTTCTTTTGGGAACTCGAATTTATCCCTAGAATGCTTTTCTTATTCTTGTTTTTTAAGATTTAATTTGTTTGAGAGAGAGAGAGAGAGCAAGTGTGTACAAGCCACGGGGGAGGGGGCAGAGGGAGAGGCAGGCTCCCCACTGAGCAGGGAGCCTGACCCCGGTAGGGGGGGCCTCAATCCCAGGACCCCGAGATCATGACTTGAGCTGAAAGCAGACGATTAACCAACTGAGCCCCCCAGGGACCCCTCCCTTTCTTTTTTTTTTTTTGTTTTTTTTGCCAATTATTATTTTTTTAAGATTTTATTTATTTATTTGACAGACAGAAATCACAGAGAAGCAGGCAGAGAGAGAGGAGGAAGCAGGCTCCCCGCTGAGCAGAGAGCCCGATGCGGGGCTTGATCCCAGGACCCTGAGATCATGACCTGAGCCGAAGGCAGAGGCCTCAACCCACTGAGCCACCCAGGCGCCCCGACCCCTCCCTTTCTTATTCTTAACATTGTAGTGCACGGAGACCCTCTTAAATCTTGGTGAGGGTGTGTTTGGCTGCGAATAGTAGAAGACATGGTTCCCAGAGCAGAGTCTGGAGACTCGCGGCCTCGCACTGGCTCACCAGCTCATGATGTCACCGGGTACTTCCTGTCTGTGGAGTGTCGGCTCTTTGTCTCCTTTTAATCTTCTGCTTGCAAGAAGCCTGAGTTCTGGCTGTCACAGACACATTCAGAGGCAGGAACCAGCAAGGTCCTTTTAAAAAGAACTCTGTTGCAGGGTCAGCAGCAAAGGACTTGTCCCCAGAGGTCTCCTCCGTCCCCTCCGACTCCTTGGCCTACCTAGTTGTTCTGCTCCAAGGTGGTCCTTGTTTTCGCATCTGTTCTGGTGGGATTTGGGGAAGGAGAGGCAGTAAACGCAGGGACTCCATATGCTTCCTTGAGACCAGAAGCCTTATTTCTCCCACATTATTTGAACCTGTTTCCATTTTTGCGAACTTGGTTTTCACTTGCCAGTACCGTTGCTCTTTTTAGCATAGGGAGGGCCACTCTCCTTCTGGCTGCCCTCATTAAGGCTTTGTAGCTCTCTCCGCCGTCCTTACCCAGAGCCTCTGCTGCCCAGCCGAGCCCCCAGCGGCAGCGGGCTCACACAGCACACTGTACTCTCTCTCTGGGTCTGCGGCACCCGGCTGAGCACCAACACCCTCGTGTTGGGGGGACTTCAGCGCATCCATGAAAGGACTTCGCAGTTCTTACCAGGCATGCTTGCTTACACAACGCAGTGGCTAGTGAGCCCTATATCTGAGTCTCACCCACCACCTCCAGGAGACGACCAGCAGCAGAGACCAGACCTGTAACCACAAGAGGCCCTCTAGCCTGTCCCCTGGTACTGCTGAACTGGAGTCCCAGCTTCTCAGACGCCTTTGATTTACCTCTCTTTTAGCATCATACCTCAAACTCCTGAGTAAAAGAAAAGGCGATCATACTACCTAGATAAAAACATGCCAGATACTGAAAAATTGCCCGGATGGTTGAAGTTCTCCAGGTTCTATAGGCTTGCATGCCCTTTAGAGTATCCCCTGGGTTCCTTAAACCACAGAGGCATGACACGGTTAGGTCACGGGCTGCCCTGCTGCTGGTTCCACCACCTGAGGGTTTCCCCTTGTGAGGGCTGCCCCAGGAGGAGTAGAAGTGACATTCACTGACTTTGTACCTCGGGGGGTGTGCGTATGAGCGCAGATAAGATGGAAGGCTGTGGGCATTCTAGATTGAGTGCTCATCTCCAGCTGTTTGCCTGTGTAAAAATATGCTTTGTCTCTGGTCCCAAGCTGTGTGTTTCATGGTTATTGTAATAGCTTTTCAGAATTGAAGCACAGAATAGCTCTGACCTATAAAGAAAACCTGCTTTACCAATAGGAATTTTTTCTATTCCATCTATATACTTAATACAGTGTATAATATGAGTGGTTGGGATTTGACAGTTTATTTTGATAATGTTCTAATTTCATTAAAGGAAACCGCAGTGCGGTATTACCTCACACCTCTTAGAATGGCCAGCGTCGAAAAGACAAGGGATGACAAGCGTTCGTCAGGGCGCGGAGCAAGGGGAGCCCTCCTGCGGTGTTGGTGGGAGTTGCAGACTGCTGCAGCCGCTCTGGAAACCAGTGCGGAGGCTCCTCAGGTGGTGAAAAAGAAAACTGTGTCCGATGCAGTAACCTCACTTCTGGGTGAATATCCAGGGGAAGTGAAATCACTGTCTGCAGGAGATACCTGCACATCCTTGTTCCCACGGCATTATTCACAAAGGCCGAGACCTGGAAACAAAGAAAATGTGAATGTGTGTGTGAGTGTGTGTGCACATACAACTGTTAATTTTACCAAAAAGGGCAGTGCATTTATATATTGTGCGATTAAAAAAAATAAAAAATTTTGCTGTAAGCAGATTGTTCAGATGGAAAGCTTAGCTCCAATTGCATGAGGCATTTTCCTGTGTGTCTGAGTGTATACATACTACTAAGGTATGCAGCCTGCTGAGTGTGCCCTGTTGGCCAGGTGCTCTTACAAGTTTTGAGTTAACCCTCACCATGGTCTTTTGGAGAGACACCGTCATCATGGTCTGTGTTCTGGAGTGAGAAGCTCGTGGAGCTCAGGAGGCCCCCCTATGGTGGGCGTGAGAACCAGAGCCAGGAGCCGGCCCTTGATGCTGTCTCTTCTCTTCCCTCCGTGTACAAGCTCATTTGCTCCACGAACAATTTTAACCTTTTTCCTTTGGCAGCCATAGGGCAGTTTCTTTCTTTTTCAAAATAACAGCACTAACCACTTGAATATTACCGATTACGCCTGTGTTGTAGCGGATGTTATAAACCAGGTCTTTATTCAGATAAAGGTTATTAGAAAGTCTCCTTACCCTTCTGCCGGCTCGTTTCAGTCAGTGCCTCCGGCTTCAGGCTGACGCAGATCAGTACTGCCCTGGGAGGTACTCCTGCTCCCTTCCTTTCTTGCCGCGTCGTCCCTCTCCTCTGTCTGGCCTTCTTGTCCCTGCCATCTGAAGCGCGTCCCTCTTCTGAGAGGACGGTGTGTACCTGTGCTAACATGAGTCACAGCGCGGTGAGTGTTCGGCGTTACTTCGCATGAGGACTGGCCCCGTGTGAGACTAAACGTTCCAGGCCACAAACACGTTCCAACCACAAACATGTCTGCCTTTGTTTCCCCGCGAGCGCGGTGCTCGCTCCAGGTTCCATCCAGCACAGCAGTGGGCACAGGTGCGTTTAAGAGACGCAGCTCCATATTTCTAGTGAGCGTGTGTTACTGAGAATATGGCATCTTGGATTACCTAGGCCTGATTGAACCTGTGATGCTTTACCTGCGTGTGCTCTCTCCTTCCAGGGCAGATGAATCAGAACCTCTCTTGTTTGTCCTCCTCACAGGCTCCGGAGACACAGGCGTTTCCCCGAAAGAGTGTGGTCCGTCTGTGGCCGATGATGAAATCCCGACCTTTCCTTCAGCTCTTCCAGACAGAGAGGGAGCTTCCTTTTCTCTGTCAGAACCCCGGGATCAGGAGGATTTGGAGCCCATCAGGAAGAGAATGAAAGGAGGTCAGAGTTTCGGGGTTCTGTGTGTCTTTGGCCCTTGTGGGAGTGCCGGGGTCCCAGCGGGACTGTTTGAGCTGCTTCCGACGGGGCTTCCCCTTCTCCAGAAGTTTGAGGATATGTCTCAGGCAGACACCTGTGGTGCCTCAGCTTTTTTGGAATGGAAATTTGAACCTTTTCTTTCTTTCCTTTTGTCATCATCGGGTTGAATTGTGTTTACTGTCAGGTTATGCTCGTGATCTGGAAGCAGTGCGTTCTGAGTTGCCGTTCTGTCCTCATTTGACAATCATTTTTTAGGAATATGTTGCCTTTGGAGGAGCCTGGCTGGCTCATTCCGGGGAGCCTGTGACTCTCGATCTTGGAGTTATGGATTCCAGCCCCACGTTGGGTGTAGAGCTTACTAAAAAGTAAATGAACTTAAAAAAAAAATTGTTGCCTTTAAGCAATAGCTTTAACCTTCTCGTAAAGGTGATTTAGAGAAAAATCTGTTCTTAAAAAGACAAAAAGACTATAAAAAATTTTGGGAACGTGTAGTGGGACAATGGCTGCGCTGCAGGCGTGAGACCGCCTGAGGATTGGAGCAGTGAGACCAGGAGGCTCTGGGAGGAGGACCTTGGGGGAGGAGACTAGAATATTTGGCATATTGGATGGAAAATTGAATTGACTGGCTTGGGGAGGGTGTGGAAAAAATCAGCAATAGTGCATAAAATAATAAGTATAAAAATGAGGCCGCTTTTGGGGGTACCCGAGTGACTCAGTGAAGTGTCTGCCTTCAACTTAGATCATGATCCCAGGGTCCCAGGGTCCCAGGGTCTAGCCCCAGTCAGGCTCCTTGTTCAGCGGGGTGTCTGCTTCTCTTCCCTCTGCCCCTACTCCCCCATCTCCCCCCCCAAATAAATCTTAAAAAAAATCAAACCCAGGCATGGTATTATATAGTTAAGAAACACGAAGGTCTGTACCAGCAAAAGTAGCTAAAAACACGAAAGTCAATGACTCAGTGGAGGTTAGACCACGACAGAGGGCTGCTGCTTCTGGTTTCTTGTAAATGTTTGACTTTGTAAATTGTGTGCAAATATTTCTTTAATTAAAAATAAAAATTAAGCTGTGGTTAGCAACACACGAGCACTGTGGAACAGCAGAACAGAAAAGAAGATTCACAGCTCCTGGTCACATGGGAGTGCATACTTCCCAGTATGTACACAAGTCACGTTTTTTGTTTAAACAAAAACGACATTACATACAAATATTGAGCGACAAATGGCCTTTAAGCATGCATCCTGAGTGCCCCTTTTTATGTGATTAACTGTTCTTAAGAAACTTAAGTGTATTGGAATTTGAAGCTGCTTTTCGGCCTCCTTCAGAACGCCCTTTGAAATACAAAGGCTGAAATACAAACTGGGGGCGCCTGGGTGGCTCCGTGGGTTAAGCCTCTGCCTTCGGCTTAGGTCGTGATCCCAGGGTCCTGGGATCGAGCCCCGCATCGGGCTCTCTGCTCCGCGGGGAGCCTGCTTCCCCCTTTCTCTCCGCCTGCCTCTCTGCCTGCTTGTGATCTCTCTCTCTGTCAAATAAATAAATAAATAAATAAAATCTTTAACAAAGAAAAGAAGAGAAACACACTGGCGGGAGCTGCGTCTTCCGTCCATAGGTTGAGGTGTTCATGAAACCAGAAGAGCCAGTGTCTGCTGCTTCCCCGCTTGGCTGCGGTGGTCAGAACGCACCCCTTTCTCTCGCAGATGGGGGGCCTGACATGACCCTGCAGTTGCTGGCCGCAGACCAGTGTAGAGACACCCACACCGCTCTGGGCAGTGTCAGGTCCGAGGCCGTGAAACCAGACAAGATGGAGGAGACGCTCACGTGCATCATCTGCCAGGACCTGCTGCACGACTGTGTGAGGTACGCACCCCGCGGGGCGGTGTGCGGGGGCGCCACAGCTGGGAGGAGCGGCCTCGGGGTAGCCAGCCTCTGGCTCAGGGCGGGTTCGATGCTGCGGACGTCGCTGTCGTCACTTGACTTGGGTGGCCGGCCTGCCCAGAGCCCGGTGCCCGTACCCGAGGCTGTGGAAGAGCTCACGAGGCCGCTGTGGCAATGGCCTCGGAGGGCACAGGTCCTGGGTAACCCCAGTAGCCTGTGTCTGCTCCACCGACACAGAACAGGAGAACTGTACCGAGCCTTAAGGGAACGTTGTAGTTAATCCAGGGGCAATGCCCTGGAATGTGGGTCCCAGGAGCCGCTGGGGAGAGCCCCCTCCTTGCTTCTCTGGGGGAACTGAAGAGTGAAAGCCCTTAGAATTTCCACTGAAATGCAGGCCTTTTCCACACTCAGTGTCCCTGTTCCTTGTATGCCTCAAGTCACAGCCTGCTCTCCTGTCCCTGCTGGAGCATAGATTATCGCTTCTGGTTTCTCTGAATTCCCAAGGACCAGGTGAAAGTAGTTGAAGTCGAGCGCCGTTCTGCCAGGGGAGCTGGATCCCCCTCGGCCTGTGGACGGCCAGTGGCCTTCCCCGCCCAACAGCTGGGGCTGCGGCCAGTGCGGGGCCCCAAATGCAGTGTGTGTAGCGGCCGGAGAAGCAAGGGCTATAGGCTCTGCTGAGTCGACTGAGCTCGGTGGGTAGGGGGGTAATCTCACTTTTCTGTTTGGTAACGAACCCTCAGCCTGAGCAAGTCACGTCCTCCTCTGGGGAAAGGCAGCGTGAACTGGGGTCCCTGCTTCTCCTGCTCCAGGCAGGCCATGCCCCACGTGTCCTGGCGTCTGGGGGGGCTGCTGCGGCCTGGCAGACAGATGCTCCAGCGGCGGGTGATCTGCCGGGGCGTCTGAAGACCTGTCCTTGTGCCCTCAGCCTGCAGCCCTGCATGCACACCTTCTGTGCGGCCTGCTACTCGGGCTGGATGGAACGCTCCACCTTGTGCCCCACCTGCCGCTGTCCCGTCGAGAGGATCTGTAAAAACCACATCCTGAACAACCTGGTGGAGGCCTATCTTCTCCAGCACCCAGGCAAGTGGGGAAGCCCGCCCAGCTCCTGGCCGTTGCGGGGGTCTCTCCAGGGCCCCTCAGCCAGTAGAGCCACGTCCTTTCCCTCCAGACAAGAGTCGCAGCGAGGAAGATGTGCGGAGCATGGCTGCCAGGAACAAGATCACGCAAGACATGCTGCAGCCCAAAGTCAGGAGGTCATTCTCCGACGAGGAGGGCAGCTCAGAGGACCTGCTGGAGCTGTCCGATGTGGACAGCGAGTCCTCCGACGTGAGGTGAGCCTCCGCCTGGCTCTGAGTGTGGCAGGGAGCTGGGCAGGCAGCGCAGGAGTCCGGGTCGGTTCTGCCTCGAGCAGCCCGGCTCCTGCGTGGTCTGGCCTCACTTCTCATGGGCGACGTCAGCCAGTGATCTTGGCTGCCTTGAGCGTAGGGAGGATGGGGTGGGCGCTGGCCAAGGACAGCCACTCCCTCGGGTGACTGGAGTGGGTACTTGCCACCCTGCCTCCTCCAGTGCCCCTCCCTCTTCAGGTACACACACAATGGTTTGTTGTTTTTTTTTTTAAGATTTTATTTATTTATTTGACAGACAGAGGTCACAAGTAGGCAGAGAGAGCGGGGGAAGCAGGCTCCCTGCTGAGCAGAGAGCCCTGTGCAGGGCTCAATCCCAGGACCCTGGGATCATGACCTGAGCTGAAGGCAGAGGCTTTAACCCACTGAGCCACCCAGGCGCACCAATGTTTATTTTTTGCTGCTGTTTATCCGTATTTCCTTCCAGCTTTACTGAGATGTCATTGGCACCCAGTACCTTTTGAGTTCAGGGCATCCTGGCCAGCGAATGGCTTGACTGCCGACTCTTCTAAGATGAAGAACACCAGAACCCACGCCCTGTTGTCAGGTGCTTGGGTTCTGGCTACGACGACGTCACGATGTAACACGTTTTTTGTCCCACGTGCGCGCACATACTCGGCGGCTCGTGCAGGGAGCGTCAAGTCTGGCACTGGGAGCTGCATGGTCCACGTTTGTCAGGATGGTACCGGGGAGAGGCCGTGGCCGCCTGGCTGAGGGGACGTGATCCCACGAGACCTGGTGTTAGCTGCCGTTTCCTGACTCAGAAGTCCACCGTCTGAGTTTCGGGGGGAGGCCATCAGACTTAGACAAGAGTCAAACCTCCCAAATTTACTATCTTTTGTTCTTTTTGTAAAATTTAGCAAATGATGGTCAAGCCAACAGAAGGAATCAAAAATCACTTTAGCGTGAGCATATTATGGTGCATCCTTCTGGCCACTCATAGAGGTAGCCACACAGACTCCTTCTGTTAGTAAGTAAAATGCGGGGTGTGCTGAGAAATGCTCATACGAAGATGGGATTGTGCCGTACACGTGCTTTTGTAGGCTTTCTGGTATTCTCACTCAAGAGGCCGTGCTTCTGTACAGACCCTGCGGTTACGGTCTCGTGCACGTATGCATTAGTTGACAGAGGTAAGTGACGGCACTGGAGCGGCCAGGTGGGGGAGCCTGACCCAGGGTGCCCTGCTGGACTGGCACCTGTGTCATCTCGTGCCCATCAGGAAGGTCCTAGCGATGGCCTCTGGGAGGTTTGTCGGGTGTCAGGAAACCCTGCACTCGGTGTCACCCTAGATGAATGCCATCTCGTTCCTAAACGAGGTTGAGCGTTTTCGGTGGTGGTTTTCTAGTAAGGTCTTACCCCTTCTTCCCTCTCTGGCTCCTGCTGTCAGAGGCAGGCTCAGGAAAGCGTTCTCCACTTTCATCATCCCTCCGAGATGAGGGAAGAGTCTGCGCCTGTTTCCTGTGGATTCTTTTTTACCATCTGTGTTTTTAGGAAGCTCAGCTGAAGGGTGTAAAGCTAGGCGGGGCAGGGCTGCTGCTGGCCGGGCGGGAAGGTCCTAGAGGACAGCAGCTGGGGCACAGCACGTGCTCTGAACACACTTTTCAGGCGCTGGGGTGGAAGTGCTGAGCCGGGCAAGCTGCGGCTGCCTCCGGACGTGGCTCTGGACTCGCCTGGCATCAAGCCTGTGAGCGCACGCCCCACTCCGTGTGGGGACTGAGCGGCCCACTCTGGGGGTTGCTGTGCTGAAGCACGGCGTGGGCAGGACCTGTCTCCGTGTGTCAGGAGCCACCAAGGGGGCTGAGGGTGGCAAGGGACAGAGAGCCCCCCCGCTGCTCTTCCGGGTGAGCACTCACTGGATGCCCAGCGGGGACAGGCTGTCCTTCCCCTTCACACACTGGGTGGTGGCAGCTGGGACAGTGGGCAGAGAAGACACCTCCAGGCTTGGCATCTGGCTCTGGTCTTGTCGTGGAGCTGGGGGCATGGCCGCCACCCCCCCACACACTTGAGAGCAGGAGCCTCCTGCTTCTCCGCACTCAGGTGTGCGTGGCCTTCATGTGCTCCTCTTGCAGCCAGCCGTACATCGTATGCAGACAGTGCCCCGAGTTCCGGCGGCAGGCGGGCCAGGCCCTCCCCTGCCCAGGGCCTGGCAGCGAGCCAGGGGCAGCACCGGCTCCCGGGGATGTGCCGTCCACATCCACCAGTGTCACGACAGGTGAGATGCCACGTTCCGTGCTGTCGTCCTGCTGTGACCACCCAGGATCCAGCTGTTGTTCCTGCGGGCTCCTCTCCCCTTCCTGCCTGACTCCTGTCACTGCCTCCACGGCTCTGCCACCTCTCATAACCGGTTGCTTCTCCGGGTCTGCTTTGGGCTGAGAAACCAGAGTTAACTTGTTTTCTAGTGGTCCTCTGCTCCTGGGTCCTGAACCTGACATTGGGCCAGATGCCATCAAGAAAGGGAAAGTGGACAGGTGGAATCTATGTTTGTGGCCCTGGCCATTTTGTAGTTCATGGCCCCACAGGGCCCAGTTTCTTCAAGCCTGTCACAAGGCCAGTGACCCAGGATTGTGACCCAGAGCCGTGTTCACAGCCATGTGCCATGACGCCATGCTGCAGCTCTCTCCATGGGTTCCTGTAGGCCCTGTGGACAGGCATGGGCAGTGCAACGCCTGGTCACCTCCCGACTCTGCCATCCCTCGGGTGGGCTCTGTAGTTTTCGGACTGCAGATGGAAGTCCCCGGAGGGATGGCATCTGTAACAGATGTGTGTGCAGGCAGCGCCTCCCGTGTGGCCAGGAGTGTCCGGGGGCTGGGCTGTATGGACACAGCTCCCGGGGTGGGGTCAGCCACGCATGCCCACCAGGCCTGTCACTTGTTGGAAGACACAGAAACTAATAATAGAACTCGCTTTATTGTTTTATCACGTGTGCTTTGTAGCTTGAGGAAACGTTAGAAACCTTCAAGTGAGCTTGGAAATGTTGCTGCAGCCACTGAGCCGAGAGGTTTCTCTGCTTATTTTTTGTTCTGTTTTTTAAAAGGCTCCTTTCCGATGGTAGGCTGTTGTTTGGCTATTTAAGAAAACAGGCCAGAGTTCTCCCTGGGTTTTCTTGTGGCTGAGTTCCCTTGTGTGCTTTCCAGACACTCCCCTGGATGGGGGTTTAACCTGTTCTTTCTGCCTGTGTCCCGGTATGTGCCACCTGGATATCCTGTCTGTTCCGCAGCCCAGGATTATGTGTGTGCCCTGCAAGGAAGCCATGCCATATGCACCTGCTGCTTCCAGCCCATGCCTGACCGGAGGGCAGAGCGCGAGCAGGACCCCCGCATCGCCCCCCAGCAGTGTGAGTAAGGGTGTGCGCGTACACTGCCTGCCTGAGCAACTTCCCCACCACGGAGCCCCTCCTGGGGATCCCTCTAGGCTTAGGTTTCAGAATGGTGTTGACTGCTGTGCATGGTGTAAAGATGTGGCTGTGTGTTCTCATCTGCAGAATCGGTTGTCTCTACGCAGTCCTATCGAATAACCATCTTTTTCCATTAGTTGATAGCCTACCCCGTCATAAACCAAGTCTCTACATATGGGCAGTCTCTCTCTGAAGTCTGCATCCGATGTTTGTCCCCACATCAGGATCGTAACATTTCTCTAATGTGTCACTTTTTTTAAGAAGGTTTTTATTTATATTACTTTTTAGAAGATTTTATTTATTTGTCAGAAAGAGCGCACACATGCGTTCATAAGCAGGGGGAGTGGCAGGCAGACGGAGGAGCAGGCTTCCCACTGAGCAAGGACACCCCCATGGGGGACTCGATCCTGGGACCCTGAGATCATGACCTGAGCCGAAAGCGGATGCTCAACCAGCTGAGCCACCCATGCACCCCTTTTATTTATTTATTTTAAAGAGAATGCGTGTGCACAAAGGTGGTGGGGGAGGGGGAGGCAGGGGAGAAGCAGAGAGAGAGAGGCTCTCAAGCAAGACTGCCTACTGAGCAGGGAGCCTGACTCGGGGCTTGATCTCATGACCCTGAGATCATGACCTGGGCCAAAATCAAGAGTCAGACTCCCAACCAACCGAGTCACCCAGGCACCCCTATGATGTGTCACTTTTAAGTAAAATAGGTGAAAAGCCATGCTTTAATTTGCAATTGTGGGATTGCTGTCAAAATTGAGTGTGTCGTTTATTTAATGGTTATTTGAATTTATTCTTCACTGAAATGTCCTGACTAGCGGCTGTGCTGTGTCCACAGGTGCCGTGTGCCTGCAGCCTTTCTGCCACCTGTACTGGGGCTGCGCCCGGGCCGGCTGCCTTGGCTGCCTGGCCCCGTTCTGCGGTAATGCCGGCTCTTCGGCTGAGTTCTGTGCCTTTGCGTGTTCTCTCGGTGCCTCTGAGGGCAGTGACAGGGTGGTGTGGCCCGCGTTGGGAGAGGCCACCACGAGTGACCCTGCTTTGTCCCGACCTACCGCATCTGTCTGACGCTTGGGAGCGCTACTCTGTTCTAGCTCAGACCCAAGCAGTAACAGAGCAGCTGCAGGGATACGGACGCAGTCGGGAGGGTGTCCTTACGTGTGAACAGCCCCACTAAAGACGCCCAGTCAGCCCGTGGCCTTGAGTCTTCGCTGCGCCAGGCCAGGTGCTCAGGAGGCGGAGAGGGCCGTCCGTTTCAGGAAGGAGTGGAATGGAAGTCATTTGCCGGTTCTCTTTTTATTTTATTTTTATTTTTATTTTTTAAAGATTTTATTTATTTATTTGTCAGAGAGAGAGAGTGGGCACAGGCAGACAGAGTGGCAGGCAAAGGCAGAGGGAGAAGCAGGCTCCCTGCCGAGCAAGGAGCCCGATGTGGGACTCGATCCCAGGACGCTGGGATCATGACCTGAGCCGAAGGCAGCCGCTTAACCAACTGAGCCACCCAGGTGTCCCCCGGTTCTCTTTTTAAAACTGTATTTTATCAGGGAACTTTTTATTCTTCTAGACTCTGTAAGAAAGGAAGTTTGGTTATGTTAGTGTCAGATTGATGCTTTCAGAGCACATCTGCAAGACGGGTGACTTTCCTTCCCCGTTTGGCAGAGCTAGACCTGGGCGACAGGTGCCTGGATGGGGTTCTGAGCAACAACCACTACGAGTCGGATGTCCTCAAGGTAATGGACGGACCTCCTGGACCGGGGACGGGGTGAGGGGCGGTCAGGCCAAGCGAGGCCCCCTGAGGTGTGCAGCTCTGCTCATGGCTCTTCCTGGTACTGCTGCTGAGTGCACCGTGTGGGTGTTTTCCTGTGTTTCCCCATTTTCCAAAAAGGAGGTGTTTCCTTCATGCCCATTATGCCGCGAATCCGCAGGACTCGCTCCAGGGCCTGCCTGCCCCAGGCACAGAGCTTCGGGATCTGGGTGGGGAGTGGCCGGCCCTCAGGTGGAACCAGGGCCTGTCTCCGGTTTCCTCCTTTCTGACGTTTTCCTTGCCATGCTTTAGAAGCTGGCCTAGCCCTTAGAAGTTCAGTGTCTAATGTGCATGTCAGTCCCTTGCCAAGAGTCCCGGCTTCGTCCCATTTACGTGCAGTGCTGCGCGCACAGGACCGGGGGCCTCTCGCGGGCTCCTCCGCTCGCTGCGCTCTGCTTTCGTGGCCGCGAGCCGCGCTCTCGCGCAGATGGAGCCCAGCAGCCGTGTGTCTGCGGGGCGGATTGTAGACCCAACTCTCCACGAGTCCTTTTGTGGCCATGGGTCTGTTGTTGCCCTGGGGCTGCTTTGGCCACGGTGGAATGTCCCGCCACTGCTGTGCGAGGACTGTCTCGGCAGAATTTTAGAGGGAATGTGGCGGTGCCCACGCCCAGGGTCCTGAAGCTCGCCCTCCTTTCGAGGCTCCGACAGAGCACCTCAGATGAGAACCCTTGGGAACTAGGTGGTGAGCGTGTCACCGAGTCAGGCTTCGCGGCGCAGCCCTCAGGCTGTCCCGGCTATCCTGCGGCCTTGGAAGCAGACCCCCCCCCCCCAGCTGCCCTACGCAAATCCCTGCCGTGTCGAACTTGCCCAGGCTGTGGCTTTACCCACCTTCAAGGGCCTTTTATGAGGTGTTTGCCTTGTCATTTTAGTGTTTCCTCTTCCAAGCTAGTGGCTGAGGTTTCCCTTCTTCCCCGTCACAGAATTACCTGGCAACCAGGGGTTTGACGTGGAAGAACATGTTGACGGAGAGTCTGGTGGCTCTGCAGAGGGGAGCGTTTCTACTGTCCGGTAAGCATCGTCTCACTTGCTTTCCTCTCTCCAGGGGCGCTGGCTTGGCCTCCTGGAAAAGCAGTAAGGCCGGCCAGGCCAAGCCCGGGGGGCCCCCACGCAGCTGCCTTCCCACGGGCACAGCCTCCTCCCCCGCCTGACGGAGGCCGACAGAAAGGCGCTGATACCGTTGGTTTTCGGCATGTAAAGTTAGGTCTGAGCCCGCAAGAGGTATTCTAGGGTTTCTCTGCCGTGGTGAAGGGCGGGCCCAGCTGTGGAGACGGGGCTGCACCTTTTGTCAGCGTGGAGATCCTGGGGCTGGTGGTTCCCAGATCCTCGGGCTCCCCCTTGGCCCCTCACTTGGTGGGGTGCTAACTTGACGTGGGCTGGGCCGGCGTCACAGGATACCTAGTACACCATGAAGTGGGGTTTTTGTCACTGGGGGGTGGGAGGCTGCAGCAAATCAGCAAATGCCTATTTCTTTCTTTTTTTTTTTTTTTAAGATTTTACTACTTTATTTGATAGAGAGAGAGAGGACGTATGTGTGCAGGGAGATGTAAAGAGAAAGGGAGAAGGAGAAAGAGAAGGAATCTCAAGCAGACTAGACTCCCCTCTAAGTGCAGAGCCCCACGTGGGGCTCGATCTGACAACCCTGAAATCATGACTTGAGACCTGAGTGGAAACCAAGAGTCGGACGCTCAACCGCCTGAGCCACCAGGTGCCCCAGATGGCCTTTTTTTCTGAGACACACATTGTCATGAAAGACTTTAGAAGTTGTTGGGGATGCCTCTACACAGTTCCTGTCCTGAGGACACAGTCTCACAAGCATCTCAGGTGTTCTCCGCAGCAGCCCTGTGGCTGCCCAGACCGATCATCCGAACAGGGCCTGAACTCCGTTAGCTTCTTAAGGACTGCTGTAAGGGTGACATGGCTCTCAGAGATGTGGGAGGGACAGAGGGAGGCAGGAAGGGTAACGTGACCATCACGGGGAGTCCCGGCAGCTGAGCACGCAGTGATGATGCTTGGACGGCCGGCGCCTGCCTGCACGTGCACACCGTCCTCGTAAATGAAGGCCTGCCTCCGTGCTCTGCTGTTGCCTGTTTGCTCAGCACAGTACCTTGACCTGCATCACCTACTGATTCACGAGTAGAGGATATTAAGGGATTTTCTCCTTTCCGCTCTCGGAGCCAGCCCTGCAGCTGCTGGGGGAGCATGTGCTCTGGCAGGCTCGAGTAACCGTTCGGCTGGCATAGGTAGGAAGGGTTGTTGCATAGCACTGTGCACAGTTGGGACTCTGCTGTAGTGACTCTCCGCGCAAGGACGCGACTCAGGTGTGAAGGCCAGCATCTTCTCGAGCCTGGCTGCCCTGCGTCTGCGTTTCGGGTCTTGGAAATACAGAACAGGCAAACCAGGTGAATCGTCACTTTGTCTGCCCGCGTTGGAGCACTACCAGAATTAATGATCTTTTTGTTCTGTGGTTCACTAGCCTGTCTCTGACCTTGGCCCATAGTAGGCTGTCTGGATTTGGGGGTCTGGGTTGGTAGGATACCTTTATTATATAAAGGAGCAACAGGTTGTCATTTGTGTTGCGCATGTGTTTTCCACTAATCGATGAGTATTTTACTTTCAGGGTATGTGTTTCCATTTTCTGTTTAAGTCGTAGGCAGTCAGATTTACAAGTCCTTTCCTGTGTGCTGTTTGGTTTTTGTGACATACTTAGGAATAAGTCAAGAGAAAAATAATACTCATTCCTTTCAGTACTTTAAAAAACTTTTAAGATACTTGAGATTTTTTTTATCCAGTGGAATTACTTTGCTGTGAGGAAATGAGTTGGTTTCATTCTTGTTTTCTGAACATCTGGCCCATCGTCTCTGCCCCCCCGTGTGGATCAGGGCCAGGTGTCCCACGCCTTCGCAAGGCCACAGCTGTTGTGTTGACGCTGCGTGCTGACTGGCCTGCCCGCCTGAGGCTGTGTCCCTTGCAGATTACAGAATCACAGGGAACACCGTGCTGTGTTACTGCTGTGGCCTGCGGAGCTTCCGAGAGCTGACCTACCAGTATCGGCAGAACATTCCTGCTTCCGAGTTGCCCGGTAAGGAAGCCCCCTCAGCCCCAGTTCAGTTCTGCCTAGATTGGCTTCTGTGTTCCTTCATGTGATGGGTACCCTGTTTGGGCCTTGGCTCCGTGTTCTTAGTGGCTCTCTGCCTCAGCAGGGACAAAAATGGGCAGACAGGCTGCGTGGGGGCCATGCCTTTTTCCGGGCCATCGTCGCTGGGGGGTCAGCTCAGGCTCTGGGCCTGTCTGCCAGGACGCGGGCTTCTAAAACAAGATTCACGGGGCACCTGGGTGGCTCAGTGGGTTAAGTCTCTGCCTTCAGCTCAGGTCATGATCTCAGGGTCCTGGGATCGAGCCCCGCGTCGGACTCTCTGCTCAGCGGAGAGCCTGTTTCCTCCTCTCTCTCTGCCTGCCTCTCTGCCTACTTGTGATCTCTGTTTGTCAAAATAAATAAATAAAATCTTTAAAAATAAATAAATAAATAAAACAAGATTCACAAAAGCAACCTGTAAACAACTGTAATAGTCTTATTTTCTTTTTCTTTTTCTTTTTTTTTTAGATTTTGTTTATTTGACACAGAGAGAGATCACAAGTAGGCAGAGAGACAGGCAGCGGGGGAGGGGGAAGCAGGCCCGATGCGGGGCTCGATCCCAGGACCCCGGGATCATGACCTGAGCCGAAGGCAGAAGCTCAGCCCACTGAGCCACCCAGGTGCCCCAGTAGTCTTATTTTCTAAATTGGGTTGGGTTTTTTTTGTTGTTGTTGTTTTTCCCCCTGAAATCTTGGAACAGGCCAAGGATACTAGTTATAAAGCATGACAGATGCCATGGCTTATCTGCGGCTGTTTGTCGCCTGGGGTCATAGATTCACGCAGCTGAGCTTGTGAGTTTGTGCATCACAGATGACGTCTGTTTCCTCTCCCTAGCGGCTGTGACGTCCCGCCCTGACTGCTACTGGGGCCGCAACTGCCGCACTCAGGTGAAGGCCCACCACGCAATGTGAGTGAGACGGCGCTGCTAGGCACGGGTCCTCCCTGTTTCTCTCCTGCACCCACCTGGTCCTCCTGCAGAAGGGCACACCCCTGTTTTCCTAACAGGAAGCTGATTTTTTTTTTTCTTTTAAATGTTTTGGCCAAGTTGATAGCTTGTAAGGATGTTCATGAACTAGTTAATTATTTACTTGTAAATAGGCTAATTTCGCCATTTTATTTGTCTAAAGTCACATGACATATAAAACAGTGCTATTGTTTCCGTGTTCTGTAGAACACAGCCGTCCGTCCCCACTGACGCACCAGACAGCGCTTTCTCAATCAGTGGCTGGGGTCGGCGCCCCGCTCTGTTTTTGGTGCCATGAGCAGCTGTCTGTGATGGCTCTAACTCAGTGCCTCACCGGGCATTTCCCGTTCACAGAGACCTCTGCCTTGCCACGTGGGGTTGTCTGGAGGTGGAGGTGAGGTGATGCTGCCAGCCAGTCGCACGGACTGATGTTGGAGGAGGCCACGAGGATCCCCAGTCATGGTTTAAGTCAAAGTCACTGAGAATGTGCCTTAGTGCAGGGGACAAGGGCCCAAGTAAAGGCTCCCTTGGAGACTGATGCTGTGGAATGAAACCCTTGTTTTGTATTTGAGCATAGCGTGTAGGAGACTGTTTTGGTACAGGGAAGGGAATTTCACGTGTAACTCGCTAATCTTTCTTAGTGAAAACATTGGTGAGGAAAGCAAAGGCACCCCTGTCTTCCTCTGGGGCTGTCCTGCCCATCACGAAGGGAGCTGATGGTGCTCTAGCCCAGCCGGTGAGTCTGTCGGTCCCGTAGGGTGGTCCCTGGTGGACCACCATGTGTCTGTGGGGACACTGAGGAGGCTTAAGAGTTTGAGTTCTTCTCTAAGAAAATGACCTAAAAATATATGACTTCTAAAATTTAAAAAAGAAGGCGTAGGGGTTAATTTCTTTGATGGTACTAAAAATAAGCCACCGCGAGCGCCCCGTATGCGGTCAGTTTCTCCTTAGGTTCTCCCAGCGTGTGAGCTCAGGATCCGCTTCCGTGAGTACTTTGTGGTAATTTCACTCTTTTCTCCCTGCAGGAAATTCAATCACATCTGTGAACAGACAAGGTTCAAGAATTGAGCATCTAGGAGGCACCAAGGTGGCTTGGGGGTGCTGGAGGTCAATGACAGCGTTTCAGAAAATACTGGCTACAGACATTTTAAGGGCATTTTACAGTTCCTAGGGGATGCTGGGGGTCTCTGCGTCCCACACTGTAGTGTGACGACTTTCGTGGAGTGAGATCTTCTTAGCGAGACCCCCCCCAACCCGCCCCAGTGGCCTGGGAGTCCTGGGGCACAACCCACCCCTCCTCTGAGCTCCGCTGCCCGGAGCACTTCTGGCCGAAGCACCGCTGTCGCTGGCCCCTGCCATTGAGACGATGACGTTCAGGTTTGCTCTCTGTACCTTTCCCAGAACTATGGTTCCAGCAGACCTCTCTCTTCAAGAAAGCTTTCATGGGAGGAAAAGGAAAGTCTGTTGTTGAAAGGAAAGGGAGCAAAAGTTTACAGCCCGCGGGATGCCCCGCTGCGGGTTCGACCACAGCGGCTGAGGCCTCTTTGTACTAGATTTGGTGCTTATCTTCTAGTGAGATTTATCACAAACGGTAGCACAAGTAATATAATTTATAATTTACAGTTTGACTAAAATTGGGATAGTGGGGTATTTGAAAGAATAAACATACATTTCTGTTTAATAGAAAAAGAAAAAATCAGATGTCCAGAACTGCTAACCCTAGACACCCAGCGTCAAGCGTGGGGCCTTGTCCTAAGAGAGCAGAAGCACGGTGGCACTGCCACCGTGAGCCTGCCGTGGAGCCGGGGCCTGGCGCCTACTTGTTGCTCTGTTGGCACAGCAGCCCCCGCCAGCCACCCCACCATTCTTCCCGCAGGCTGGGTGGGCACCCCCAGTGCCCCGAAAGTGCAAGAAGCCTTTGCTTCCACTAGATCTGATCTGCGTTGGGTTTGCCATGTCATCTGGAATAATACTTGAAATTTTGTTCTTTGTTAAAAAAAATACGTTTTTTATCTTTTGTTGAAATCATCTTATTTTTGTTTGCAAAATTGTAACTTTTTGCTTCTTCTCAGGAATAGGATTTTCAACTGTTGTATTGCTCTTGATATGGACTCTGAGAAGCAGCGCTGTGTTTGTGGAAGAGGCCTGCTGCTCCCTGCGTTCTAATAAACAAGCCGTGTCTGTTTCTCTCCCCCGCGCGCGCGCTGCTTTGCGTGTCGGCTGCCACGTGCTCCTTCCTGTCGCGGTGGGCAGGCTGCAGGTGTCGCTGGTGACCGACTGAGAGTCCAGCCGGTAGCCCTTCTCTCAGACGAGCCACGCGAGCCACGGGGCTGCCCAGGTCTGAAGACTCGGTGGAAGGGAAAGGGCGCAGGGTCTCATGGATCCACCAGCCCCAGGTGTTGGCCTCTTGGCTGCATGTTGAAACTGTGGCTTTGTGTCCGAGCCCTGCGCTCAGCCTGTGGGGGAGGGAGGCCTGCCCTCCACATCTTAGGGCCTGGCCTCATCACTCCCTTCCCTCCCAACACAGTAAGAACAAAGACGAAAGACGTGGCTCTCAAGAGATATCCCAGCTTTTTTTTTTTTTTTTTTTTAAGATTTTGTTTATTTGACAGACAGAGATTACAAGTAGGCAAGAGAGGCAGGCAGGGAGAGAGGAGGAAGCAGGCTCTCCATGAAGCAGAGAGCCCGATGCGGGGCTCGATCCCAGGACCCTGGGATCATGACCTGAGCTGAAGGCAGAGGCTTTAACACACTGAGCCACCCAGGCGCCCCATTATATCCCAGCTTTTTAAGCCTGGGTTAGAACGTGTGACTCCCCTCGGGCTGCTCCCCATTCCAGAGCACACGGGGCAGTTGTTCCCTGGGCTGTGTCACAGTGCGCTCAGGATGTTTTCATGACTTCCTGCTCAACAGCACCCTCCCACCCCCCTAGCTGGGCTGCAGCCGTCTCTGTGTGTATGTGTTTGTGAGTGTGCGCGCGCGCGCACACACGCGCGGCGGCCACACAGGTCGCCTAGGTGTGAATGGTCAGCGTGGGACTCCGTGTACTTGTCTGCAGGTACTTGGGCCCAGCCCTGGCAGGGCCCCACCAGGTCTCACTGCCTCCTTCCTGCTGGCTCCTCCTCCCGCAGCCTCACCCCACCCATCCCCAGGCCCGGGTCCCTCTTGGGCTCTGATGCCCCCCCTCAGAGGAGGGCCCAGCCCTGCTCACGCCTACATCCAAGGTGCCTCAGGGTCTGAATGGTGGGGGGGAGCCTTGCATCTGTGGAGGATCCTCACTGGCTGCAGCGGGAATCCAGCACCTAGTCTGATCCCGCAGCACTGACAGGGTCAGAGTCACAGGCCCGGATGGGAGAGCACCGGAGTGGTGTGGGCGGATTCTGCCGCAGGGAAGCGGCCAAACAGGGAGAAGTGGTGGAGGGGTCTTCCCGCAGCCCGCAGAGAGGAGGCCCAGAGAAGCCCAGCTCTGAATCGGCCTGGCTGTGGTGGACGGGGCAGCAGGAAGCCAGCCTCAGGCCTGAGGGAGGAAATGAATGGGGGACTGATGGGATTTAGAAAGCCCAGCGTAGATCTTCAGGTGTGGCTGAACGCAGGACGCCATGCTGGAACCCTTGCCTCCCTCTGTTTATGGCCTCAGCTTCCATCAAGCAGAAATAGGTGAACTTCCCCATTGCTTCAAATGGAAACTCATCCCTGACCTAATCACTGGTGGGCCAGACCGGAGGCTCCTGCCACCACCGGGCACTCCCATGGGCAGGTGCGTGCCCTCAGGCAAGAGGAAGGGGAATGTCACTGGTTGTCATCAGGAATGCAGACTGGCTGCTGGGCAGCAGTTCTGGGACTTAAACCCAGCAGGCTAGTTGGCCTTCAGAGGCCTGAGCCTCACGGGGACTGTGCTGGCAGGTCTCAGGTACTCCTCCTGGAGATGCTGCTGTGTGGGGCAGAGACATGTAGGAGCCCGGACACACTTGGGGGGAGATTCACAGCTCCCTGCCGAATTAATTCCAAGGACTTTGATGCACATGGAGTGCAGCCCAGTCAGGCCACAGTCACTCTGTCCTGTCTCTCAGGACACAGGCGTATGTTCGTTCCCTCCTGCTCTCAGCCGCTGTCCCAGCTAATTGGAGGGGCCTGAGGGAGACCCACTTCTGAAGATGGACCAGCTGAGGGCAACCAGCCCTGCCATGAACACTGTGACCCGCAGAAGAGCTGCCTTGCTAGCTCCCAGGAGACAGTCCTGATCTCAGGAGTGTTGTGACCCAGTGACTTGAGGACAGCCATTTAAAAATCATGAAAATTTGGGGCGCCTGGGTGGCTCAGTGGGTTAAAGCCTCTGCCTTCAGCTCAGGTCATGATCCTGGGGTCCTGGGATCGAGCCCCGCATTGGGCTCTCTGCTCGGTGGGGAGCCTGCTTCCTCCCTCCCTCTCTGCCTGCCTCTGCCTACTTGTGATCTGTGTCTGTCAAATAAAATCTTTTTTAAAAAATCATGAAAATTTGGAATTCCTAAGTCACTTTAGAAGCCAAGGTGGTAAGCACTCAGGACTCATCTCTTCTAATGAATTCACTCCACCTGCCCATCCCGTGTGCTCTCGCGGCTCTCTGCATCGATGTGTCTGCATGATGTTGGCACTCTTTGATGGTGCGCACCCCTGCCCCCCACCCCGTTGGTGCACCTCAAGTTCGTGCTTGAATTGTGCCCTGCTGGATTCACACCATGGAAATTGAGAAACACTACAAATCAGGGTCATTCTTATTTATTCTGGAGAGAAGTTTGTTAAAACACCAACCAGCACACGACTGCACCCAACCAATGTAACTATGGGAACTGATACTGTTTGACGCCACCATGTTTTGGGGGGCTTGTCACATAGCAAAGAGTAACTGGTGGCCCATGAAGGCCTAGGACTGGGTGGCCCTGCCCCTCCCCCAGAAGCTCCCCTCTGCCCACCCCATCTTCAGGGCCCTCCTCCCCTCAGGCCTTCTCAGAGGGGCACGGTGGCCACAGAGCACCAGATGGTCCTGTCTTCCCGTCCCTCAGGGCTCAGTTCATATCCCCTCCTCAGAGGGGACACTCACCTCATGCCACCCTCCAGCCAGCCATGTAGTGTTCGCCTGTTTGGTTTTTCTTTCTGTGCTTGTCATTATGGGGAAGTAAATAAACACTTGCTTACTGCTTGTCCCCCTCGACGACCCAGAGCGGGATCTTCCTGCCTTGTGCACTGTCGTGCGCTCAGCCCAAACGTCGGGCCCGGGCACGCATCACATGACCACGGGCAGACTGGTCGGCGGCGGCTTGAGTGTGCGGGGGAGTGCAAAGGCTCCGCTGAAGGATCGCTCGGGAGGGTCGTCCAATGCTCGGCAGACAGCCCCTTCCTGCCTCTCATTTTATTTATTTATTTGACAGAGATCACAAGCAGGCAGAGAGAGAGGGAGGAAGCAGGCTCCCCGCTGAGCAGAGAGCCCAATGTGGGGCTCGATCCCAGGACCCTGGGATCATGACCTGAGCCGAAGGCAGAGGCTTAACTGAGCCACCCAGGCGCCCCTTTTTTTTTTTTTTTTTTTTTTAAGATTTTATTTCCTTGAGAGCAACTGAGCAGGAACAGAGGGGAAGGGCAGAGAGAGAAGCAGACCGCCGGCTCAGCCGGGAGCTCAATGGGGACTCAATCCCAGGACTCGGGATCATGACCTGAGCTGAAGGCAGAAGCTTTAACTGACTGAGCCACCCGGGTGCCCTCACTTTTTTGTTCGTGTATGTTTGTCTCCTTTGAAGATGATGAGCCTGGAACTCATCAGCGGCTTCCCACCGCTCTGGCAGACCCCGTGCAGATTGCCCCTCATCGCACACCCCCTCCCCCTCTGAATGTGCTGATTCCTTTCCAGTAAAGCTCTTCCCCAGATCCTTGTCTGCCCGCCTCTTTGTCAGACAAGCTTAGCTGAGCTATAACTTCCTCAAGGAACTGTTTGAAAACGGGACTCTCCTTGCTCTTCCCTTGCCTGAAATGCTTCCCCCAGTGACCTGCACGACTCCCTACTTTACTCATGTGTTCGCTCGCTCATCTGAGGGCCTCCCTAAATCTCGCAGCACGCCTCCACACCCTCTTTCCTTACCCTGCTCTTTTCCAAGCTCATCACTTCCTGTCTTGTGTTTCCCTGCGCTGTCCGGGTGTGCGAGAGGATGTAAGCGCCTGTGACCGTGGGGGTTGTGTCGTGTCTAGAAGAGTGCTTGGAGTACAGTAGGCCGCAATGAAGACCCAGAGAATGACTGGTGTAACTGGTAGGCCCTCCCACTGACGCAGTTTCCTTAGCATGAATGACGCCCTGGAGGGCTGGTCTTCCCCACACAAACAGAGCTGGACTGGAGGAGGGATCCTGTCTCCTGGTCCCCAGCTAAGCCCTACACTTGGAACATTGACCAGCACATTCAAGGCACTGGAATGTGTCCGCCAACGGATGGGTGACAAGATGTGGTGTATCTAGGCAAGGCAGTATTATTCGTCTGTAAAAGGAACAAAGTTCTGATACGTGCTGAAAATGATCGAATCAATCTCGAAGCCTAATGCTACATAAAAGAGAAGGCAGTCACGATATGTCATGTATTATGTGATTCTTTTTATATGAAATGTCCAGAATAGACCCATCCATAGAGACAGAAGGTGAGTTAGTGGTTGTCGGGGGAAGGAGTGTTGGGGGGGGACTGCGTGCATATGGACTAGAGGGGCACTTGGGGGTTATGGAAATGTTTTATTACTGCATTGAAGTAAATCCAGTTTTATTTGCTAAAATATAAATGTAACTGCAAGTTTAAAAATTGAATTGTACACATTAAAAGGGTAAATTGTATGTAAATAATACCTTGATAAACTTAAAAGTTTTACTTAATTAGCATTTTTTCCCTGCGTGAACATGCCGTTTATATCTAGGCTCATTTGTTTTTACGTTTAGTGTCGTCTGTCGTGTTTTACTTGTAATTTGTTCTCCAGTTTCTCTCACTGGTTGCACCTGCGTAGCTCTAGTTAGTCACGTTAGTCCAAAGTGTGTACCGCTCCCTTTGGGGTTCCTGTCCCACTTTAGCCAGCCCCCCACCATTCCTTGGCAACCACTAATCTGCTTTCTGACTCTATAATCGTATCACTTCACAAATGTTATGTAAGTGAAAGCACGTGACACAGTATCCTTTGGAGATTTCCCCCCCTCAGCATAATGCTTTGGAGATTCATCTAAGTTGTCCTGCATATCAATAGTCCTTTCTTACTGCTGAAGAGAGTCCCGTGACGTGGGTGCTCCCCAGTTTGTTTAACTGTTCCTCTGTTGTGGGGTTGGTCAGATTCCAACAAAACTGGTTGTTTCCAGTTTTGAGCTATTGCAAATAACTCTGTGGTGAACAATAGTGTCCAGGTTTTTGCGTGGACCTAAGTCTCATTTCCCTCTCAGATAAATATCCAGGAGGACAATTCCTGGGTTGTACAATCAAGTATATGTTTAATTTACAGAAATCACCAAACTTCAGAGTGGGCGTGCCATTTTATACTCTCACCAGTAATGTATGAGAAATCTAGTTTCTCCACATCATTGCTAGCATTTGGTGTTGCTACTGTTTGTTTTAGCTGCTCCAATAGGTGTGTGTAGTAAGAGCTTGAGGCAGTGCTGATTTGTATTTTTATAGTGGCCAGTGGTGTTGAAATCTTTCACAAGCTTGTTTGCCATCTGCATATCGTTTTTGGTGAAATGCCTCTTCATAGGTTGGCCTTTCTGGGTACCAGGTTTGCAATATATTTTGTAACTAACTGTAGCTTGTCTTTTCCTTGTCTTAGTGGAATCTTTCTCAAATCAAACAAAAAAAATTTTAAAGATTTTATTTATTTGACAGGGAGAGCAAGAGAGGGAACACAAGCACGGGGAGAGGGAGAGGGAGAAACAGGCTTTCTGCAGAGCAGGGAGCCCAATGCGGGCCTTGATCCCAGGACCCTGGGACCACGACCTGAGTGGAAGGCAGAGGGTTAATGACTGAGCCCCCAAGGTGCCCCTCAAAACAACTGTTTTTAATCTTGGCGAACTTCAATTTATTAAGTTTATTCTTTTGTGGTGTGTCCAAGAACATTTCACCAAGCCTTCAGTCCTGAAATTTTTCCTGTTTTCTTGTAAGAGTTTTATAGTTTTACACATTTCTGCACTTAAGTCCATGTTCATTTTAAGTTTTTTTTTTGTTTTTTGTTTTTTTTTTTTAGATTTTATTCCTTTATTTGAGAGAGAGGCAGTGAGAGAGCATGAGCGAGGAGAAGGTCAGAGGGAGAAGCAGACTCCCCGTGGAGCTGGGAGCCTGATGCGGGACTCGATCCCGGGTCTCCGGGATCATGACCTGAGCCGAAGGCAGTCGTCCAACCAACTGAGCCACCCAGGCGTCCCATCATTTTAAGTTTTTGTGTTTGCAGATGACATGATGGCCTATGTAGAAGATTCCAAAGAATTTGTAAGAAGAAAACCTCCTACAACTAATGAGTTTAGCAAGTTCTCAGGATACAAGATCAACACACAGCATTTAGTCACATTTCTATACACTAACAATGAATGTGTGGAAACCAAACTTTAAAACGTTTCAATGCGATTCCATCAAAATCCCAGGAAAGATTTTTACAGACAAAAGCAAGTTTATCCTAAAATGTATACGGGAGGGCATGGGTCCCCAAATACCTGGAACAATCCTGAGAAAGAGCCAAGTGGGAGAAATGCCCTAGGCAGTCCCGGGGCTTGCTGTAGGGCTCGGGTGCTGGAGGCCGCCGTGTGGGCAGAGGGACAGGTGGCCGAGGCCATCAGGGGCCAGAGCAGACACACCGCACAAGCAGCCCGCTGATCCCGCACCAGTGTGCAAAAGCACGCTAACGCGGGAAGGGCAGTTTCCCCCACAAACGGGGCGACACAATTTCACATCCATAGACAGAGGGCAGCCGTCACGCGCACCTGCGGGCCGGTGCCAACAATGCAATTATTCTTATTTTTGAAAGGGTGAGACACAGCCGTGGCCCCCGCCGGAGCCAACTTGGCGTTGGCACCTTAAGATAAATAAGTTGCGCGGTGGGAGGCGGGGGATTCCCGGTTCGAGGCGCCGCAGAGACGAGCCCCGCCCCCGGCCCCGGAGCTGGACGGACTCCCCCGGCCGCCCCCGACCCCAGCCCGCACCTCCTAGCCACGCCCGGCAAAGGGGCCGGGGCGGAGCGTGGCTGACCCCGCCCACAGCCTGACAGATGGGGCGGGGACCCGAGCCCTGGCCACGCCACTTCCGCCGGAAGTTCCCTGGTTTAGCTTCCTGCCGGAGTTGGTTCTGCAAGTCCAGAAGTTGCATTTTCGTAGAGGAGAGATTCTCAAACTCCCATTCTGAAGCCTCCCTCACGCCAGTTGTGAGTGCGCTCTCGAGTCCCACCGTGCGGCCGGGGCAGCCCGGCCCGAGGGCGGCTGCTGGCCAGCAGAAGAGGACGGTCTGTCATCCGGAACGGAGGCTGCGCTCACAGCTTGTTTCCGGAGGGGCCTAGCCCGTCGCCGCGCCGCGCCCCGCCCCTCGCGCGGCCACGTCTCAGCTGGGGCAGCGCGGCCGGCGGCCGCCGCGGCTTCCAGAGCGCCCGGGTGAGGGTCGCGGGTAGGCGCCCGGGCCGGGGCCCCGGCCTGGGCAAGCGCGGGACCGCCGGGGGGAGCCGCGGCGCGGTCGGGGCGGAGGCCGGGCGGCGGGCGAGGGGCGCCGGGGCCTGGGCGGACGCGGAGGGCCGGCCGCGGCTCCCCCCGGAGCGGCGACGCCCCGCGTCGGTCCCGCAGCTCGCCGTTGGCAGCCTCGGGGCCCGGCGCCGGCTTCCTGAAGCCCGCCCGGCGCGCCCTTCCCGAGCGCTGAGTGCGCGGCGGTGCGTGGTGTGGGTCAGAGGCGCCCGCGCTCCCGCGGCGGCAGCGTCGGGCGGCGCCGGGCCGCGGGCTCCCGTCCTGCTGCAGAAGCTGTGCCCGGGCACAGGCGGCCCCCGCGGTCGCGGGTTAGCGGGCCGTCGGCCGCGGCGCCCCCGTGGCTGCTCGCTCCTCCCTGCGCCTCGGCTGCGGCCGGCTTCGGGGCGCCGAGCGGGGTCCTTGCCCGAGGGGCTGCGGCCAGGCTCGGGCCCCGGAACGGAGCAGGGAGCAGCTCGGCCTGCGGTCTCCGGGCACCTGCCGGGTGTTGGTGTGACGGGCGCTGTGTGTGCAGGTCCTGACACCGAGCTCCCCTAGTGAGGCGGTGGGCACGAAGATGCGCCCTAGTGCGGGGCGCCGCGGCGGGTGGGTCTGCGGGATAAGAGTGCGTGGGGCAGGGGCGGCAGCGGGCCGATCCGGGGGCGGGCGGCGAGAGAAGGGAGCAGAATGCGGGGCGCGGGCCTGCAGGCGGGGAGGAGCCGGCGGCGGCCCCTTCCTAGTTGGTGGTTTGCTGTCGGCGGGCTCCAGGCGACTCCCGCGTTTAAAACACTCCAGGTCCTTTCCTCTTGCCAGCCCGACTCTGGAGCGAGAGGTTCAGTCCATGCCTTGAACGGCGGCAAAAGAGAATAAAAATCATCGGTCGTGACTCAGATTCAGAAGTGGTGTTTTTTGGTTTTGTTTTCTTTTTGTTGCTGTTGTGTGGTCTGGTCTGGTATTTGGTCTGGTATTTGGCGGCCGCCTTAAGCCGTGTGCTTCGTGAGTGGAGTAAGTTCGGCTTTACCCGTTAGCTTCGCCCAGCCGCCCCTAGGGAAAACACCAGTCGTGGCGACCGCTTATTGAGGGTGTGGGGCAGGCTGCGCCTTGTTGCATTTAATCTTGGCAAAAGTTTGTGTTCTTTTTCTCGTTGTCGCATTGCTGAGGACACTGGCGGAGAGTGGTTACGAAGTCCGCCAGGGCCTTAGCGCTGAGGGTGGAGGGGGCCGGGTGGCCGCTGGAGCCCACCCTTGCCACAGCACCGAGGTCGCTGTTTACCTGTGGTTACTGGTGTGGCCTCAGCTAGATGTCATCTTCTTCTTCTTTTTTTTTTTTTTTAAGGATTTTATTTATTTATTTGACAGACAGAGATCACAAGTAAGCAGAGAGGCAGAGAGAGAGGTGGAAGCAGGCTCCCCGCTGAGCAGAGAGCCCGATGCGGGACTTGATCCCTGCACCCGGGATCATGACCTGAGCCGAAGGCAGAGGCCTTAACCCACCGAGCCACCCAGGCGCCCCTGGATGTTATCTTCTTAAGGAAGCCCTGTTTGATCTCTGGCCCTGGTGTTTGTAATTGCCAGTGGAAGCAACTTAGGGCAGGGTACGTGGAGCTGTTCATGTGTATCTGGAACTCCCATAATCCACTGTGTGGGGGAAGCCAGAAGTCACACACACTTGCCTGAGCCGGTATTTCTCGGTATGACTTCCCTCGATGTCAGATGGCGTGAATTCAGAGTTATGAACACTGTGTAAGTCGTAATTGTGTTCCGTCTCTTCCCTCTAGGAAACACAGCAGAAAGCAGGTGTCAAACATGCTGCTGTGAGGGGCGCCGGGTGGCTCAGTGGGTTAAGCCTCTGCCTTCGGCCCAGGTTGTGATCCCAGGGTCCTGGGATCCAGCCCCGCATCGCATCGGGCTCTCTGCTCAGCGGGGAGCCTGCTCTTACCCCCTCCTTCACACCCCCCCCCCCCCCCCCCCCCCCCCCCCCCCCCCCCCCCCCCCGCTTGTAATCTCTGTCTGTCAAATAGATAAATAAAGTCTTTTAAAAAAAATGCTGCTGTGAGAAGACTGATCCTTTAATTGTTTTTTAAACGAGGGACTGGAATGCATGTTACAGCAGCTTCCTTGTGCTGTACTCCCAGCGGTCTGACCCTTCTCCATGTCCTGGTTTTGTCAGCAGTGAGGGAATGAGGCCCTGACGACTGAGTCGCACTAAGTCCCCCTGAGACAGGACAGACAGAGAAGGCCAGCTTATTACCTGAAGGGAGGCGGCCCCTCACCAGAGGCCGCTCTGGGCGGGCAGGCAGTGGTGTCGGTTGTCCGGCTGCAGGACACCCTGCCCGGGAGCAGGACGCATCTTTGAGAGTTGCCGGGGCGTGTCCCAGTGCCAGGCTCCCATCCTGTGGAGGGCTGCACCATCCAGCTCTGATGCGGGCAGGCTCTCTCGGCATTCAGCAGGGTTTTTGTTTCTCAAGAAATCCACATAGAGGGAATTAGACAAGTGGAGCACGTGACGGCGCCTTGCCCAGCAGCCGGACGCATTTGTCTCCAGGTTTGGTGGAACTTGAACGTCTCAGTCAGAGTTCCTCTTCCCCGGACAGTGTCGTGGTCCAGTGTTGTCACTGCCTGCCTCGGTGGCACGTGCTCCTCCGCGGCCCCTCGTCCGCCCCTGGGCCTTCCCTTGTCCGCTTGGCGTGTTCTGTCTCTGGTGCCCAAGTGAAGTCTGGCCGCCTGCTCTTCCTTCTTGCCCAGGCGACATTGCTTATTGGGGAAGTGGCCATTACGTGCTGCTCTGCCCGTTGGGAACTCCCAGGGACATTCTCTGTCTCTCACTGGAACCGTAGCTTCCAAGGATTTTTAGTCAGAATAGTTAGAGTTTCTCCGTGTTTGAAAAGGCAGTGTTGGTGTTCGGGAGGCAAACACTGTTTTGTTGTGGAGCCGCTAGCTTCGTTGCTAAGGGCTGGAACTTGGCAGGGCCAAAGACTGAAGTCAGGAGCCTGCGCTGAGCACAGCTCGGAGTAGGGGTGTTCGGGGTATGGGGCAGACTTGGAGCGGGGGCTTCTGCCTCCAAGGTTCCTGCAGCAGGATGGAGGAGGGGGCACACATGCATTTGCAGTGTGGTGTGCCCAGAGGGGCGATTGCCATGGCAGAACGGAGTGGGCCGGGCGCTTCACCTGAGGCCAGGAGAGACTTGACAGCAGTGCCGAGTGGCAGACATGGAAGGGTCCTTGGGAGGTTGACCTGGTGGTCAAGTGGGGAGAGGCATCCATGCGAGAGGGACCAGCTTCTGCCCGAGAAGCACTCAATCTGCCATTGTTACCTTCTCGGGCATTTTTGTCCCCGACCCCAGAAAGGCTTTTCGGATGAAAGAGGTTACTGATTATTGTGGAGACAAAAACAAGATAGAGAGCTCCTTGCAGACAGGATCGCGTCCTGGCCAGCCTCAGTAACTCCCTTTGTTTCTGTGATCCAGTATTTTTTCGGTCTTCAAACACTTGCGTAAGGGATACACTGTGAGCCACACGGGCACCCAGCTTTTCAGTTAGCTGCTTGGATTGTAGTCACCTCTGTTGTCGCACATTCTATCATGGTGCTTTCTAGTACAACCCTTAGTGCTGGTTCTACACTTAGTGGTACGTGTAACCTTTTCATGTTCGTACCAGCACTGGTGCTGAGCCACAGCCCTAAGCCTGTAGGGTCCAGGCAGCAGAGTGGAACATGCAGGTGATTAGAGCTCAACCAGACACTCCTGGGTTTGCACGGGGGACACTGCCATCACTAGTCACTTGATCGTGGGTAGGCCGGGTTATGTCAACCATCAGGGGGTGCCTGGTTGAGGGGTACTGCAAGGGGATTGTGGAGGAAGAGCCACACCTACCTTTCCCCCTCCCTCTGTGGTGCCTGCTCGGGCTCTTAACTGAAATGTCTATATGGGGTTTGTAAGCTAGAGAAGGAAGGCATATAAACTTTTGTCCTGAAACTCGTGAAACACGGAATAGGATAGGGTGAAACTTACTTTAAGGGGAGTAAATGCCAACATCTCCACAGCATGAATGGTGGGTCGGACCTTATCTGATGATCAGGAGTAGGTTATGAATATCCTCAGTTCACTTCCAAAACGGTGACCGGTTGCCCAACTTGGGGCAACCTTAAATTTAGCTTAGCAGGATGGGCCAAAAGCTGATCCTGACAGAAGTGAGAAGACGAGACTGGTCACGTGCTGTAAGATGCCTTCTCTGGACCCTGATTCCCAGGTGGATACCTTTCCACATGTCATCATCTCCCTGTGCTTCCCCGATACAGTGTACAGTTCCCATGTTCTGTGCATTGTGTCTTCCACCATGAGGTCAGGCTCCTGGGAGGGGAGCTTGCCCTTGGAGCCTTGCGTGTCCAGTACAGGCGTCACTCGTCACAGGTGGCTATTTAACTCAAATTACTTACACTTTAATGAATAACTCAGTTCCTCAGCCTCCTAAGCCCGCCCTCTGCTAGGAGGCTCCCTGTGGTGCCTACAGGTCCAGTTACAGCCCCATCTGGGCAGGATGGCCTGTAGCCGGTGCCAGCACAGGCATTAAGCACCTTCTGGAACAGCTGACATTCAGCATTGTATCTTCAAAAGCTGGTATATTGTAGGTACTCAGGGGTTATCTGCTGAATGAATAGGTCTGTGTTTATTTTATAGGTGTGAGTTGGGAGCCAAATGGCCGTCTTGGAATTATTACTCAAATCTGATGAATGAAGATTCATAATTCTTTCCTTTTTCCTTCCTATCAGGTGCCGTGATATTACTTGGTTTGAGTTCAAGCCACTTAAGAGACTTTAGATCTCCCCGGAATGGAAAGCTTAGTGTGGTTCTTCCCAGAAGCTCTTGGCCACTGCTGATGGCCGAAACCAAACCTGCCAGCAGCTCCCGTGCAGCTCCTGAGACTCGGCCCAGCCTGTGCCATTCTGACCATGGACAGGATGCCGGTCGGCTCCAGCGCCGGCACCGCAGCTGCCCCGGAGGCCCTCCCCAAGCTCCCAGGCTCGCTGGCACCGGCTGACCAGTGGGATGAAGCCCAGTGTAAGCCGCCGGGTACTCTGCGGTGACATTTTGCCTTAAAAGAGGAGGACTTGGAGCCTCCTACATTTTGGAACAAGACTGTGGTGTTTAAGAGCATAATGAACTTTATGTTCAGAGTGTGTTTTTACTAGCCCGTTGAGCGTTTTTTCTGAGTCAGTAGCAATTTTAAATCAAGTAAACTGTGCATGTCACACAGGGTAGGGACTGCCCCGCTCTGCTCCGGCGGCCTTCTGTGAGCCTTCACTGACACATGGTTCCCTGCCTAGCGGCCTGCCTCTCTTGCCACGCAGTTGCCCGAGTTTTACTAACCGGTATCCAGAAATGGTCCAGGAGCGCTCTAGGGATTACTGGACCACGTTGCGTGTTAGCTGATGGGTCATCCACGCGTCAGAACTGCCGGGTACCTTGCTCACTTGCTTCTTATGCCCCTTCCTGTTAGGAGGGTCGGGGCAAGGTGCTTGGAAGTGGTACGGTCTATATGTTCTGGTTTGCTAGCAGAGATTGCATTCTGTTCTGGCAAATGATGTTCAGGCACCTAAAATGGTTTTGTTGACTACTGGTCCTTCGGGGCCAGGGTGGTAACAGCAAGGGCCCAAGACCGAGGATTCAACAGCAGGATGTGCAGGGAGCCCGCTCAGACCTGCCGCTGAGATGGCGAACCCTCCAGCGGGGCTCTCACTTGATCTCGTTTCACATCTTGTGTAAACGGAAGATGAATGGTGCGTGCGCTTTAGGATGGTTGTGAGGACTGCAAGAAATGGTGTGTAAAATCCAAGTACTCAGACGCAGTGGGAAGTGGTGGTAGCTGTATTTTCTCATTGTCTCATCGTCTTTGTTACTTGCTTATCCACAGTTTGGCTTGTGTTAGAGAATGTGTATAGGTAATGTTTTTTGGCCCTTCTTTTAGATTTTTTTAGAAGTACAATATAATGCTCAAAACGTTATTTTGTCATATGAACAGGAAGATGTAGAGACTCTCCCAGATCTGTAAGCTCATCAGAAAGTGGTATTGACCTGATTACCTCGTATCTGAAATGCAGGCTCCTCTTCCCTTCACCCAACATGTAGCTGAAGGGATGTTTGTGTAAGAGCAGATGGTCGGGTCAGAGCTGTGGTCCAGGCTCCTCTGCTTTGAGTCTGAGGTCTCCTGTTGGTATTGTTCTTCCTTTCAGGAAAGCATGACAGTGAGTCGCTGCATTGGTTGAAACTTACAAATGTCAGAAACCCATTTTGAATTTGGGCAAAGGGCAACTTCCTGGATGCATCCTGGGTACGTCCAGGGATCCGAGTGATGTGGATCCCGGTGGGAGGCTCAGACCTTGCTGCCTTTGGGAACCTCTGGAACCACACCCAGAGGCCCCCGGACCCTCCCTTCCTCCCTCCAGGTGCCATCTTGGTTCTTGACCACCAGCTGGCTCCCTGACCGGGGTGAGGGGACAGGGAAGGTAAAAATGATTTAATTGTAAGAAGTCTTTTTTTTCTTTTGACAAGGTAAGAGATTTTACTTAGTGTCTGACCAATCTGTGTGTAGTGATGTTACTGGGTGAAACTGGGTCGTCATCACTGGTTAAACCTGGGTTTTTATCTAGCACGCATTCCTCAGACAGAAGCACAGACTCTGACTCCTTGCCATAATTGTTTGGATCGGTTCATGTAACTTTGCCTTAGATCTCTCATTTTAGAGGATACGCTTATGCTTTGAAAACAGCTTTGGAACTGGCCCAGGGTGCGTGTGCGGCCGCAGCTCTGGTTAGCGTGCTGTCTCCAGCACCCATTGGGAACGTTGTCAGCTGTGTTTTTAGCATTTACTTCCTTTTGCTATTTTTAAAACAAGACTTTCATGGGATTTTTCATTGGTCTTGTTTAAGTGAAAAGGAAGCACTACTACTTAAATCCCACGGGCTCGACTCCACAGTGAGCAGTCCAGCCACTTGTCGGATACCGCTCACTAACAGGAGGAGAGCGAGGCCTGCTCTCGTCCCAGAGCTAGCAGTCTCACGGGGTGTGGAGACAACTCACGCCCCTGCATCTGCAGTCCCTTCTGTCCTGTGTTAGCCGCGTGTCTGAAAACAGCTCAATCTGGTGGTTAAAACCATGATGACCAGCACGCCCTCTTTTCCAGGTGCCAGCGTCCAGGTACACAAAGCTTCAGATGGAGGAGGAGGCCTGGATGTACCCAGCAAGGGCGACACCTGTCAGAATGGGCCGACGCCACCATTCCCAGACCCTTCGTCATCTCTCAGTCCCCCCACAAGCCCAGGGGGTCCCGATGCCTCTCCAGGTGTGGCTGCTTTCCATGACAACCTAAGGAAGTCTCAGGGGACTAGTGCTGAGGGCAGTGTTAGAAAAGAAGCTTTGCAGTCTCTCAGACTCAGTCTTCCTATGCAAGAAACGCAACTGTGTAAGCATCTGTTCCCACCGGGCTCTTCCCTGCTCTCCCCAACCCTCCTTCTGCATCCCTTGTGACTCACCACCCCTCAGAGGCACGTGCCCTGGCCAGCTTGCTGCTTGTCCCTCTGTCATCACTGTTTTATCACTGTGGCGGGTTGTGCGTTGAGCAAGTGGCTCCCTCTTAGAGAGAAGGTATACTTCTTCATGGTCGACACGGGGGACGCTGTTCCAGGTCTGGGTTTAAACGACCGTGTGGCACGTCTTTTGTTACGTTGGGTGGTGAGCAAGCAGTCAGTAGGGAGTTAAACTTTGACAGCTTTCTTTACAGAATTATTTAATCACCGTGGGGACCCAGGGGTGAACAGTCACAAATTGGCAGCCCATGAGCCCTGGAAGCAGCCAGGCCTTTTCCAGCACGTTTGTCATACACAGACACACGTGATCTTACATAATGGGATGGTACCACACATGGCGTTTTTACCTCTCACGCCCCTCCCTGGCCTGCAAGTCACATTCTCCCACGATCCTTTATACCCCTGCAAACGGCCAGGTTTCAGTCACTGTGTTTTAAGAAGGGATTAGATTGTCAGAGTCTGTATTTCCTGGTCCGGGTTATCACATGGAGTTTGCCCCCACACTGTTGGGTGCAACTGCAGATGCATTCTGGGAAGGCTTTAACCCACTGAGCCACCCAGGCGCCCCGGTTTTAGGGATTATTTAAAACAACAGCTGTGGGCGCCTGGGTGGCTCAGTGGGTTAAAGCCTCTGCCTTCGGCTCAGGTCATGATCTCAGGGTCCTGGGATCGAGCCCTGCGTCGGACTCTGCTCCACGGGGAGCCTGCTTCTCCCTCACTCTCTGCCTCCTTCTCTGCCTACTTGTGATCTCTGTCAAATAAATAAATAAAATACAGGCGCTGTCTGTAAAGTGGTGAAATTAGGACAATTTTGTGCTCTCATTGGTGTGGTTGCTGACCCTGCCTGTGCCCATGGCAGTGCTCAGGTGCAGGGCTGTTGAGTGTGAAAGATTCCTATGGCTTTGGCACCTTTTGCTCCCTCCTCAGCCCTTTTATTACCCAAAACGAAAGATTTGGGTTCGGAGATATTCTAAATTCTGTTTTTAGGGGTTTTGTTTTTTGCTTTTTTTTCGTTTAAGATCTTATCTGAGAGAGAGAGAAAGCATGAGAGAGGAGAGGGCCTGAGGGAGAAGCTGATTCCGTGCTGAGCAGGGAGCCTGATATGGGACTCGATCCTGGAACTCCAGGATAATGACCTGAGCTGAAGATAGTCACTTAACCAACTGAGCCACCTAGGTGCCCCTGTAAATTCTGTTTTTGTCCAAAAAGTTGTCATTTCCCCTTCTGCCCTTGAGCCTGGTCCCTGGACTAGAGTCGCCTCTGTCAGGAAACTGAGGTAACCAGCCCCAGGCCTCGCAGGGACGCCCCCTTGGCCTTCACTTTGAGGTGAGTCTGAGTGGGACGCTGAACAGTTTGTTTCCTTAGGAAGTAATGTCTGAGCACTGTTTGTGTGAGTACTTTCAATTTTGCAGAACTTGACTGTAACGTGACTCACCACAGGAATTTAAGTTGTGGGTCAGATTGTGTCTGCCGATGTGACTGTGTGGAGAAGGCATGTTTGGAGTCCCTTGACCACGTGCTCGGATTATCCCTCAGTACAGTTCTGTGGACACAACTGTCCACGTGCTCCTAGGCAACGTCCCGAGCACGGTTGGAGCTACGTGGGGGCTGAGGGTCCCTGAGCCACGGAACGCTCGGCCCTGGCTCTGGCTTGAGATTTAGTTCTTCTGTTGCTACAAGTCATGAGGGAGCCGGGTCCGTTTTCCAGCTGGATGCCTGTGGGGAGCGGCAGGCTGCTGGCGTGAGCACGGACCCAGTGCTTTGCCAGTGGGTTCTGCCACGCTGGTCCGGGGCTCACGGTTGTCTCTTCATCAGGCAACAGCTCTTTCAACCTAAAAGGCGAGGCATTGTTTGAAGTGAAATCACAGTTAATTGGTAATTGAACACAGAAGAGCCAAGCTGCTTTTCTGCTTTGTCCTCTGTGCCCTGGTGCTTTATGAGTTTTTAAATGGTCATTTCCTGGGGTGCCTGGGTGGCTCAGCGGGCTAAAGCCTCTGCCTTCGGCTCAGGTCATGGTCTCAGGGTCCTGGGATCGAGCCCCGCATCAGGCTCTCTGCTCAGCGGGGAGCCTGCTTCCTCCTCTCTCTCTGCCTGCCTCTCTGCCTACTTGAGATCTCTGTCAAATACATAAATAAAACCTTAAAAAAAAATAAAAATAAATGGTCATTTCCTCACTGCAGGTTCAACAGAGGCTTCCCTGCCCCTGGAGAAGGAGGAGCAGGTCCGACTTCAGGCTCAGAAACGGCTGGAAGAACAGCTCAAACAGTACAGGGTGAAACGCCAGCAGGAAAGAGTGAGTCCCCCTGTCTCCAGCGAGCTGATGGGCAGCTTCATGTGCGGAAAGTGGAAATTCGACATGGTTTCTAGGACCTATCAGTGGTTTCTCTGTGCTGGGATGGCTGCTTGTGCTTCTCTGGCAAGACCCTTCCTCTCTGCATTTCCCACCCTCTGGGGCTCCTGCCTTCCCTTGGATCAAGCATATTTGATTCCTGTATCTGCCATTTGAAAAGCAGAGACTGCAAGCACTTGGTTGTAATTTTTCTCCCTCCTTGAAAGGAGCAGTCATTTCTGGGTTTCAGCTGTTTATTTCATGTGCGGTGTTTGCTGACCAGGGGTCTGTCCAGTGTTAGAGTCTGTGTCATGTCATGTGGATTTGATGACTAGGTGCTAAAGCCAGTTCTAGTCAGGTAATGAAGCTTCTGTTGGCGGGCTAATGAAAGCAGTCTTTTATTTTTTTATTTTATTTTTTAAAGATTTTATTTATTTATTTGACAGATCACAAGTAGGCAGAGAGGCAGGCAGAGAGAGAGGAAGGGAAGCAGGCTCCCCGCTGAGCAGAGAGCCCATCACGGGGCTCAATCCCAGGACCCTGGGATCATGACCTGAGCCTAAGGCAGAGGCTTTAACCCACTGAGCCACCCAGGCGCCCCGAAAGCAGTCTTTTAAAATTGTATCAAGTGACTCTAGGCAAATGGGTTTGGGTGTTCATTTCATACTTTGTTTAACCTTTCTGTACTTGAGAATTTCAAATTAAAGGGATTCAAAGTTAAAATATTTAAACATGCTTTCAATGTGTGATTCAGTGGTGGCATGACCCCGTTAGGCTCTTTGTGTTCCCAGGAGGGGGCTTTGACTTTATGGGTGTCATTGCTCCAAAGCCAACGTGAGGGAGCTGAAGGAGCCGCCACTGGGCTCTTCTGCCTGGTCAGGGGCTTTCAGGGTTGGTCCAGCCGGCCCAGCAGAAGTCCCAGGGATAGCCGCGAGTGATCATTTCGTGCCAGGCCCTGTGTCCGGTTCCATATGGAAGAGGAGCCTGAGGCTCAGATAGGTAAGGAGCTTGTCAGCGGTCACTCAGTGCTGAAGTGGAGAGTCCGCGTGAGGACCGGTGTCTGTGGGCCAGGCCTGTGCACCTGCCGCCAGGCGCCTGTCCTCACTCTGCCTCCCGGAGGCATGCCTGGCTCGTCCAGCATTGGGCACTTAATATTTCGGGAGTTCAGTGTAAGATTCCAAATGTGAAATTTAGCGTGATTTCCCATCTTTAAAAATAATATAATACACACACATAACTAATAGTTGAAATGGAAGGTATTTCCTTCGGTAAGTAAGCTCTCCCGTGGAAGAGAGCTGCTTCAGTAAGATGCCGTCTCTTCGAGTGATGGGAACGGGCAGCGCGTTTGTCACATGCTGTCCTGACTGACCTCCAGTCCCTGCGGGCTCTGCTCCTCCTGCCCGGAAGATGGCAGGCGGGCGGCAAGGCGCTGCTGTGAGGACCACCCCCTGGCCTGCCCAGGCAGCCTCAGGGCAGGGCCAGCGGAGGCAGAGTGCAGCGTGCAGGGGCGCTGTCCTATGCGCAGACCACAATCTCCCTCCTTTAGTCCTCCTCAGCCCTGCGAGGAGGGGCCTCCCTGACGCTTAGGGCGGGATGGCTGCATGGGGGTCCGAGCCTGCTGTCTGCCCGCCGAGCTGCACTCTCCACTGCTGTGCTCTAGGGCGGCACGGGACCGGTCAGCGCCCCTGCCAGCACGTGGAAGAGTGTGGGACTGCCGAGGGAGGTGTTCCTGAGGCCAGGAATGGGAGAATCTGCCAGAACTCATTGTGGTGGTAGGTCCATGTGAAGGGGCTTAGGACCATCCCTACAGGTTCTGAAAGGGTAGTTGTTCGATAAAAGTCAAAATATGCAAAACAAGCAGAAATTACTAAACTAGGAGCAGAAGGGTATTTCTTTAGGAATATTTCCCTTACCTGGGAACATAGCTCAGACCCCATATTCACATGCACAGATGGTAAGAGTTCTATCCTGTTGACAGCCTTTGGGAACATTGTTACGCCTTGGCAGGGTTGGGTCTTCACGCCGCCTGCCCCCACTCACCGTGTCCTGAGCGCGGTCACCCTCATAGCAGCGTGTGTACCAGCATTTCATTAGAACCTCCCCTGATCAACATTTTAGTTGTTTTCAGTTTTTGTATTTTTTATTTTAATTTAATTTATCAAACTTTTTAAAAAGATTTTATTTATTTATTTATTTATTTGACAGACAGAGATCACAGGCAGAGAGGAAGGCAGAGAGAGAGGAGGAAGCAGGCTCCCCGCTGAGCAGAGAGCCCGATGCAGGGCTCGATCCCAGGACCCTGGGATCATGACCTGAGCCTAAGGCAGAGGCTTTAACCCACTGAGCCACCCAGGCGCCCTGGATTTATGTCATATTTCAAAAGGATCTTCCCATTGGAGCAATATAAGTTAGTTCACCAGTGTTTTCTTCTTATACAAAATGTATAAGGTAGTATAAAAAGTATTTTTATTATTTACTTATTTAATATTTTATTTATTTATTTGACAGAGTGAGAGACCACAGCAGGGGGAGCAGTAGAGGGAGAGGGAGAAGCAGGCTCCCACCAAGCAGGGAGCCCGATGTGGGGCTCGATCCCGTGGCCCTGGGATCATGACCCGAGCCGAAGGCAGGCACTTAACCATCTGAGCCACCCAGGTGCTCCTAAAAAGTTCCTTTAAATGTGTTTCTTTAACACGCATTGGATGCCGGCGAGAGGCAGGGACTTGCCCCTGCGTGGGCAGTGGTGTGGCTCTCACGTTGCTTGTTCCCTCAGCAGTTCCAGCACTGCCTTGTTGCGGGGCTCCTCGAACATCGGCAAACCCTGCTGTACGTGGACAGATTTCTGGGCTGCATTCGGTGTCACCCGCCTGTCTTGTGCTTTTCAGTTCTCAGTGGATCTGATTACTGGGGCTTTACAGTCTGTGTTAGTATCTGGACTGGCCAATATATCCATTGCCCTGCACCCTGACCCTTTTCCAGCTATTTTTGCTCATTTAGTCTTCCCGTCACATCCCAGTATCATTTTGAGATGTTTCCCTTTCCCCACCTTGTCCCCTTGCCTGTCATGATTGCACAGACTTGGTGGCATAAGCATCGGATTGGCTATTTCTCTGTACGAGAAAGTCATTTTGAAAAGGCATCTGGGGGAGGTGCTTGGGTGGCTCATTCAGTTAAGTGTCCAAGTCCTGGTTTCAGCTCAGGTTGTGATCTCTGGGTGGTGAGATTGAGCCCCACATCGGGCTCCATACTCAGTGCAAAGTCAGTTGGAGATTCTCTCCCTCTCCCTTTCCCTCCACCCTCTCTGCCCCTTCTCTTGCTCACACATGCTCCATCTCTCTCAAATAAATAAAATCCTTACGCAATAGCAACAAGGAACAATGGCTGCTGTCAACCTCCATCTCCTTTCAAGGCCCTCTGGGAAGTTGTAGTTGTAGTTGACATAATAATATAAGAAAAAGAAGTGGGAGATACAAATACTGAAAAAGAAGAAAAAATGTTACTATTTGTAGGTCTTGGTAATGCCTTGGGAAACTAGAGGATCAACTGAAAAAATTAGAGTTTATTAAACTATTCTAAAATTATTAAATTAATGATTCAGAAAATTGTCAGTTTAAGACACAAATACGAAAAATTAATAGTTATGCTAACATGACTAGTTGCAAGATTAGTGGGAAAAAATAATAGTTATAATAAAATAATAAAATATCTAAGAATTAAGTTAAAATGGCAATAGGAGTGGTTTAGAATTGGGGCACCTGGGTGGCTTAGTCAGTTAAGTGTCTGTCTTCGGCTCGGGTCATGATCTTGGGGTCCTGGGGTTGAGCCCCACGTCAGGCTCTCTGCTCAGTGGGGAGTCTGCTTCTCCCTCTCCCAGTGCCTGCTGCCCCCCCTGCTTGTGCTCCTTCTGTCTCTGACAAATAAATACATAAAATCTCTAAAAAAAAAAATAGTTTAGAATTTAGATGAATCCTACATATCTTCCTTTGTTGAGAAATGTGCAAGCTGGTATGAATAAATGGAAGCAGCTTGTTATCCCTAAGTAATTATAAATCTAAGGTGGTTGTCATTCAGCAGGGTTGTTTTTTTTTAAAGATTTTATTTAGTTATTTGAGAGAGGGAGCAAGAGAGAGCATGAGCTGGGATGGGGCAGAGGGAGAGGGAGAAGCAGACTCCCCACTGAGCAGGGAGCCCAATGCAGGACTCGATCCCAGGACCTGGGGATCATGACCCGAGCTAAAGGCAGACGCTTAATGACTGAGCCCCCCAGGCATCCCAGCAGGGCTTTTTCTAACTTGAACGTTTTTGGGGTGCCTGGTGGCTCTTTTGGTTGAGCATCTGACTCTTGATCTTAGCTCAAGTCATGATCTCAGGGTCATGAGCTTGAGCCCTGTTTGGGCTCCACACAAGGCATAAATCTTACTTAAAAAATAATAATAACCTGAGGGATGCCTGGGTAGTTCAGTAGGTCAATTGTCTGCTTTCAGCTCAGGTCATGATCTCAGGGCCCTGGAATCGAGTCCCACATCCGGCTCCCTGCCCGGCGGGGAGCCTGCTTCTCCCTGTGCCTGCCACTCCCTGTGCCTGCCACTCCCCCTGCTTTCGTGTGCCTGCTTGCCCTCCCACCCTCTTCCTCTGTCTCTCTGACAACTGGATAAGCAAAATCTTTAAAAAATAGTAATAACAACTTGAACATTTCAGGTCTGTTGAGAAAAGTGAGTGCAGGAGGACTGTTAAGAAAGTCTCATAAGAACAGGGTCATGGGGAGGGACTTGGTCTGGCAGGAATTTTAAGACGATGCCAAGTCACAGTTATGAGAGGTGTGTGCCGGGACCTGTGCCTGGGTGTGGGGCTGGTGTGCTGAGGGTTTGCACAGGGAGCGTGCTCGATGCAGCCTTTCTGGCCGGCAGTATTTGAACACGGCTTGTCGCTTTTCAACATCATCTCTATACTTTTCTTTCTCAGTCCAGTCAGCCTGCGGCTAGAACGAGACTGTCTAGCACACTGGACCCGGAACTCATGCTGAACCCAGAGGCCTTGCCCCGGGCCAGTGCTGTGGCCCTGACGAAGGAGTATTCCTTCCTGCGCACCAATGTCCCTCGAGGCCCAAAGGTGGGCAGCTTAGGGCTCCTGACACATCCTAAGGGGAAGAAAAGTTCCAAGTCAAGCAAAATTCGGTCTCTGGCTGATTACAAAACCGAAGATGCAGGTACTGGGAGTTCTGGCGGAGACGTGCCCGCTGTAGACTGTGCCAGGGGCGCTCTGAAGCAGAACCGCAGCAGTGTGGCATCCGTGGTGTCGGAGGTTAGCTTGTGTCCTGAGGCCGAGGACCACCTGGAGAATGCGTCCCTGACGGGTGACAACACGTCTGAGGCCGACGGGAATGAGAGCGACAGCTCTTCCCACAGCAGCGTCTCTACCCGTGGGACGTGCGGTCTTCTGGTGACCACCGTGGGCACTCGAGAAGACTCCTATGTGGTCAATGGCCAAGAGATGGCTGCTGGTGCGCTGGGCCACTTCCCCTCCATCACGGATGTCCTCCAGGCTGCAGCTGCCGAGCACCAAAACCGGGGGCAGGAGGTCAATGGGGAGACGCGGAGTCGGACAGACAGCATCTCCAGCAGGTGGGTGCCACCTGCAGACCGCCCCTCTGCTGCCGGAGCTGCCGGGCAGTGCCGTTCTGCCCTCCTAGTTACATGCCTCGTCTTCCCCATTTCACTTCCACGAAGCTCTGTTGCCTTGTAAGAGACGGAATAGGTCAGTAACGTTTCCGTTATTAAGATACGGTGTTTTCCAGTGTTTGTGCAGACGTGTCTCAGACTGCCCGGTGCCTCCCCGGGCTGCCGTTTCAGCGGGGGTGTTCCAGCTCCACAGGGGTGTGTACTGGTAGCATTCGTAAGGGCACTAGTGCTTCACTCAGATCTTGTAACTTACTGAAAAAAACGTGGGGGGAGAGGAGTGGTGTCAGGAGCCCTGCGACGTCAGGTGCCTGATGCTCTGTGCCCTCGTCCCCCAGCGTGTCCCTGGAGAGCTCTGCCACCGAGACCCATGATGCCATGCTGCAGGCCCTTAAAGACAAGATGAGGCTCGAAGGGCAGCTGGAGGCGCTGTCCGCAGAGGCCAGTCAGGTAACGGGCGCGCTCGGCGGGCCGGTGTGCCGCGGCTCTGGGAGGGGTGTGTGACGCCTGGCGGTTGTGTGCCGTTGTGCACATGTCTTGAAGCGGCAGCCAGGGCTTCTGTGTCCTCTCCTTTTGTCTGTGTGCGTTGTCAGCCTCAGCGAGAAGTGCGCTCGTTTCCTCTCCGTCTGCGTGCCTCAGTTTCCCCTGGATCCCTGTCCGAACCCTGACCTAACAGTCCTGTGGCGGATTTCACTTCCCTGGCATGGTGAAGTTGTTGTCTTTGTCCCTTTAATTCTCTTTGCTATGGCTTCTGCTTTTCCCGATGTGAATTTTGCTGTTTTCTCTTTATTTCCATCCCTTAATTTTTAGTTTTCCCATGGACAGTGAATCTGCTCAGTGGCGTCCAGCTCTCTCGGTTCGGGGTGGAGAGCAGGGGGCACATGCGGGCTCAGAGCTGGTGTCGTGGCCGCGTGCGTACTCGAGGATGGGGTGCAGGGTGTGGCTCTGCCAGATGCGCCTCTCGTGCCTGATGTGGTGTTTTGCATGACGTGGGCCTGGGACACAGACTGACCCCTGTACACCTGTGCCGATGGGGGAGGTGCTTGCGGGAATGTGGGTGAATTTTGGCGGCCCATGACTGGCCGTCTGTCCCTCTTTGGAATATCACCTCATCGATGCACTTCTGCTTCATCTGCACATTCAAGGCCACGAATGATGTTGGAACCTTTGTTTGCTTTTATTGTACTGTGCCGCCTTTTCCTCCTGGGATACCGATTCGCTCTTTAGTTGTGTGAATTGTGACGGGTGTGATCCTTTGTGGTTTTTCTGTAAAAATCCAAGTTCTTCCTGCAAACTCTCCCTGCTTTTGCTCAGATAACTCGATTTCTTGGGTATTTGTTCTTCTGTTTGTTGAATTTGATGTTTGTCTTCCCGATGTTGATTTCTTCTCGTGTGTGTTGATGTGCATTTGTCTGCCCATCTTTGCATTTTGGAATTCCTCTCCATGCCCCGATAGACTAATTTTCGGGTAGGCAGGAGATGCCAATGGCAGATAGGGTCTGTGCTCTTCCCTTGTTGTCTTGGACTTTTTTCTGCTGCCCTGGGGCCTAGGGCTTGTCAAGGCCCCACCTTCCCTCTTACTTCTTTTTTTTTTTTTTTTTTTTTTTTTAAGATTTTATTTATTTATTTGTCAGAGAGAGAGGGAGAGAGAGCGAGCACAGGCAGACAGAGTGGCAGGCAGAGGCAGAGGGAGAAGCAGGCTCCCTGCCGAGCAAGGAGCCCGATGTGGGACTCGATCCCAGGACGCCGGGATCATGACCTGAGCCGAAGGCAGCTGTTTAACCAACTGAGCCACCCAGGCGTCCCTTCCCTCTTACTTCTTGCTTTATCCTACACACAGCATCCCTGTGGTTCCTCCTGTGCTTTGTGCCCTGCGGCCCTGGCCGGAGCCCCTCAGAGCCCTTCTTGTGTAGTGGGAGGCAGTCTTTCCTTGCAGGTGTGTTGCGCGTGGTGTCGTGGGCTCCCTCAGCACTCCCAGTCGTCTTTCTTTGTGTGTGTGCATGTGCACGCCAGTGCACTTGTTTTCTGAACAAATGTGTTTTCCAACATCTTTGCGGACAAGCAGGTGCCTGCATAGTTGGGGCACTCCTGTGCAGAAAGTGAGCAGACCGCGTGGCTGCCCCTCCCACCCCTTCAGTCTGTTTGGAGGACCTGCCTTCCTTGGGGAGAGCCATCATGGTAGAGCAGCCGAAAGCTTAGGAATCACGGCACTTTCCCCTCCGTGTCTCGCCCCTTCATCCTGGCGGCCCTCTTACTGCACAGGGTGGAAGTGGCTCGTTTTCTGAGAGTCCGTTTCCGGCTGGGGGTCTTTGCAGGCACTTAAAGAGAAGGCAGAGCTGCAGGCACAGCTTGCTGCGCTGAGCACGAGGCTGCAGGCGCAGGTGGAGCACAGCCACAGCAGCCAGCAGCGGCAGGACTCTCTCAGCTCGGAGGTGGACACCTTGAAGCAGTCTTGCTGGGACCTGGAGCGAGCAATGACCGACCTACAGAACATGCTGGAAGCCAAGAATGCCAGCCTGGCATCGTCCAACAGCGACCTGCAGGTGGCGGAGGAGCAGTACCAGAGACTCACGGCCAAAGTGGAGGAGATGCAGAGACACATCCTCAGTAAGGACAGCACAGGTGAGCGCTCCCAGCCCAGCCCTCGGCGGTTCTGCTCCTTAACCCTCGCAGAGGCTTCCCGCAAGCTGTGGTCTGACTGCTCTGGGGACTGACCTGTTCCACTAATGTGCTGAGAGATGTTGTAGTCCCTACTGATTTATGTACAGGCTGTACACTTCTCTAAAGTAAATACTGTTTTTGGTTGAGTGCACGGAATTCTGCACATTTTTGCACATGCAGCAAAGGGGAACTTTTAAATCTGGCTTGCAAGGCCTGCCCTGACCGGAGCTCGCTGGGCACCAGAGCTGGCCGGCAGGCACTCACGTGGTGTGAAAGCCCACACGCGGAGCCGAGGGCATGGCTGCTGTGGTCTGGACAGGGGCTGCCTTTCCAAAATGCCCCTACTCCCATCTCTGAAACGCATCTGGCCCCAGGAATGTCTGATAAGGGACTGTGGATTCTCTTAAACTCTCATTTTTGTTTGTTTTTTAAGTTCTGGGAATGGTCTTTAGAATGTGAGTATTTTCTTAAATGTTGGGTATAATTCTAATTGTTGAGTATTTGACCAGTTTTGTTTGTAGTGTGGTTTGGGTTTTTGTGACTTCCCGTCTCCTCCTTTCCTCCCCTCCCGCCCTTGTCAGTGTTAAGAGTTGGCCATATCAGCACACCAGTGGGTTTTAGTGGAATTAACAGCACGATATCACTCTGTTTATTGACACAGGTGCCATCGGGCCATTTGAAGAACAGAGTCCTAGCACCCGCAGTGGCTTTGTGGACACACAGTTGACCCTCAGTATCCATGGATCCCTAATTGTGAATCCCCTGGCTCACTCAAATCTGTTTGTAGCCCCCCAGAGCAGTACTGAGCTCGGTCACTTGAAGGCAGGAGCGCTCTGTGCAAGGTGCGAGCTGCCCAGCGCGCTCCCTCCCAGCCGAGCAGGTGCCCTCGTACAGTTTAGCATCACCTCCTTTGCATCTTTGTGCTTTTTAGGGTGGTTTTACAATTTAAAATGAACTCCAGACACTGTCGTGTGCTCTTAGTGCAAGGAGTCTGTGATGTGTTTCATGGAGAAAATACGTGTGTTAGGTGAGCTTCGTTCAGGCCTGAGTTAGGTGCTGTTGGCTGTGAGTTCAGTGTTGGTGAGTCAACAATACAGAGTAAACGAGGTGCCTTTACACGTACACACACGAGAAACAAGGTTGCGTATTGATCAGCTGACCCCTGTTTCCCCCCGGGAGCCACGGTTCAGCACCCACGATGGCAGCGCGGAGAGAGTCATCCGTGTTTCTCACTCTGCCGAGCGCCTGGCTCTGCTCGGCGTGTCCGTGCCGAGCTGCAGGCTCTCCTGTGTGCAGCAGGAGCCCTGAGCTGCTCTGCTTGCTTCCAGTGCATGACCTGCGGCAACAGATGGCGGCCCTGCAGAACCAGCTCCAGCAGGTGCAAGGGGAGCGCGCGGCTCTGAGCAGCAAGTTGAAGGCGTCCCAGGCCGAGATCGCCTCTCTGCAGCACGTCCGGGAGTGGTACCAGCAGCAGCTCGCCCTGGCCCAGGAGGCCCGGGTCAGACTGCAGGGAGAGATGGCCCACATCCAGGTATGGCCCCTGATGTGTCTCGTGTGGAACAGTTGCCTTTTTCCTCAATTAAAAAGTCTTTCTGTTTTTAGGGGTGCCTGGGTAGCTCAGTGGGTTAAGCCTCTGCCTTCAGCTCAGGTCATGATCTCAGGGTCCTGGGATCGAGCCCCGCATCGGGCTCTCTGCTCAGCAGGGAGCCTGCTTCCCCTCCACCTCTCTGCCTGCCTCTCTGCCTACTTGTGATCTCTCTGTCAAATAAATAAATAAAATATATAAGAGAGTTCTTCTTTAAAAAAAAAAAAAAAAGTCTTTCTGTTTTTAGATTTTACGGATACTTTTTTCTTTTTTTTAATGTAACAGGTTGGTCTTTCTGGATTTTTTGTTGTTGTTTTGTTTTTTATTTATTTGTCAGAGAGAGAGGGAGCGAGAGAGCGAGCACAGGCAGATAGAGTGACAGGCAGAGGCAGAGGGAGAAGCAGGCTCCCTGCCGAGCAAGGAGCCCGATGTGGGACTCGATCCCAGGACGCTGGGATCATGACCTGAGCCGAAGGCAGCTGCTTAACCCACTGAGCCACCCAGGCGTCCCTGTTTTTTGTTTTTAAGATTTTATTTATTTGACACAGAGAAAGAGATCACAAGTAGGCAGAGAGAGAGGGGGAAGCAGGCTCCCCGCTGAGCAGAGAGCCCGATGTGGGGCTCAATCCCTGGACCCTGAGATCATGACCTGAGCCGAAGGCAGAGGCTTAACCCACTGAGCCACCCAGGCGCCCTTATAGATACATTTTTGAGAACTCTGTTGCCTGCTCATCTAGCCTACATCCCATCCTGCGGGGCAGCCAACCTCTATGACCTTCCGATCCCAGCAGTCTTTCAGCTTCTACTTGCACATTTTTAATTCTGAAGTCCCTTCTCTGGAATTCCTGTTTCCAAAGCTGTGATGAGTACCTCCCAGAGGAGGGGGGCTGCCGTTGATTGAATCCAACTCAGCCCGGTGTCTGCCTGGGTCTCGGGGCTCGCACACCAGCTCCTCTGCCCTGGTCACTGCCCTCCTGGGTCGTTGCTGACACGTACAGAGCACAGCATGTGTCACCTCCTGGTTGGAGTTTCACTGGCTCCAGCTGCTTGGGCATCAGGTCTGTCCCGCATAAATACTGTTTCTCTCTGTTTTGTTGGGGGTGCAGGCATGTCAGCCTCGGAGTCTGCACGAGGAGTGGGAGAGCGGGTGACCATCCAGGCCCATGGAGTAACACTGGGTCCTGCGCTTTCCCTCGAGGCCTCTCCCTCTGGGCCCGCTGTGCTCCGGGCGCGCTCGGGATGGCCGGCAAGTGCCCGAGACGCCCTGAGCGCCACATCTTGGTGCTTTGGACTGATTGGACCGTGAGGTGCCGAACGGTGCCTCGGTCAGCCTCTGCCCTCTTTTTGAATTCAGCTACAGGTTTTGTTCTCTCTCCCTTTTTTTTGTCTTTTCTTCAGATAAAATATTACAGGTTTGTTCAAACTTATTTATTTATTTATTTATTTTTAAATTTATTTGTCAGAGAGAGAGCGAGCGAGCACAGCAGACAGAGTGGCAGGCAGAGGCAGGGGGAGAAGCAGGCTCCCTGCCGAGCAAGGAGCCCGATGTGGGACTCGATCCCAGGACGCTGGGATCATGACCTGAGCCGAAGGCAGCTGCTTAACCAATTGAGCCACCCAGGCGTCCCCAAACTTATTTATGAAGTAGAAGATATAAATTACTAACTCCACCAAATGCTGTTAAAAAAAGAAAACACAAAACCTAAAGTCTGTGAATACGTGAAATAGAAATATTCTTAAATTTGTGTTCTATGTATTTTAAGCCAAAGGACCATACGGGTAAGCATTTATTTTACTTACAACATACATGGAAATCACTGTGCAAGTTAATGCAAGCTTGAAGTGACAGTCATTTATACAAGGCATAAATGCATATTTAAAAGCATATTTAAAGAAGCTACATTTATGTATCTTGACATAAGACAGAAGTGGAGGGAGGGCCCCAGGCAGTGGAGTCTAAGAGCCAAAACTGCGTTTTCTCAGATACCTTGGGAACCCAGGGTCAGCATTCCTGATTAGGAAGGTGAAGGCATTTCCTCCTTTCCCTGCTAACATAGAAATGTTGCCAGGCACATTCAAGAAGCAGGACAGAGCAGGGTGGTCTTTTCTCTTTCATTGCCTTAGAACACAGTCCCAACAAATGGTGCCTCCTCCTCTGCTCTGGGTAGCTTCCAGTTAGACCCCCGAATTCACAACTTCTGGTCACATCCGCATCTCACAAGTCAAGAAGTGTCCACATTAGGTCTGGAAGTAATATACGGGAAAATCCAGTCACAGACCCATGTTCCCTCAGGGCTTCTCTTTCCTGAGCCCCCTCTTGGGGCTGGCATACTGTGCTGGGTACCTTCTGTGTGAGAGATGGTGGGTCAGAGGAGGCCTGACTGTGTGACAGCCAGGGGTCATCCTGGGCCAGCTTGCTTCCTGGGAATGGCCAGGGTCAGCCTGGCCAGTGTCTCAGACAGGCACTGAGAGGGCAGGGCTTGAGATGTATCAGGTCCTAGTTGGTTAGGTCATTTTTTTTTTAAGATTTTATTTATTTAGTTGACAGAGAGAGATCACAAGTAGGCAGAGAGGCAGGCAGAGAGAGAGGGAAGCAGGCAGAGAGCCCGATGCGGGGCTCGAACCCAGGACCCTAGGATCACGACCTGAGCCAAAGGCAGAGGCTTTAACCCACTGAGCCACCAGGCGCCCCTTAGTCAGGTCATTTTTGGGGCAGATTCCAATCCCTGCTGTCCCTGTAACCAGATGAGGCCTCTCAGTCCTGGGCTCACCGAGAACGTTTGCATAGGTCTTGCGACAAAGTGCATAGCCTTGGGGGAATTGACCCCTGACCTCGGGACTGCCAGCCTGCCCCTCTTAGGCACGGCAGCCCAGGTGGTCCAAGTGTCAGGGTGAGTGACAGGAGGGTGGGCTGTGAGCCCTGTGTGGTGGGGTCCTGGGTAACAGCTTCTCCCAGGGGCCGTCGCTGGGTAGGGACCCTCCCCATCATGGCCTTAGGGATAGCCCAGTCTGCACTTGAGTGTGAAATCTGGCCACTTTCTACCTTGTGGAATTTTTCTTTGAAGGTTGGACAGATGACCCAGACAGGCCTCCTGGAGCACCTGAAACTTGAGAACGTATCCCTGTCGCAGCAGCTGACGGAAACGCAGCAGAGGTCCATCAAGGAGAAGGAGCGCATTGCTGTCCAGCTGCAGGGCATCGAGGTGAGGGCTGTGCGTCCCGGGACCGCGGCCTGCTGGTGTTCGTCTGGGGTTGGGGCTTCGTTTTCACGCTGGTCAAGGTTCAGGTTGACAAACACACGTACATAAACACTGACATGTATGCTTACGTTCAAGTGTCTTTTAAAATACTCTTTTGGACAAGTGGCAGTGATTTCAGGTTGGGGACTCTGACTCTCACATTCACGGGAGGCTCCTGTGTCTCTCTGATCTGAGCTGCTGGAGCTGACTTGTCTTCCGCTCTCCCGTGTGGGCCTTGCACTCGGGCAGGGTCTGGGGCCGGCTGGCAGGTGGAGGAAACAGTACAGCATGTTGCATCTCGGAAGGCCTCATAGGAACAAGTATTTTCTTGTCTCTGTGCTCTCTGCTTGTGTCCTCTTTAACCCCCGCAGCCACACGCCTGAGTTAGGAAAGGACTGGCTGCCTCCACAGATTATGCCCAGGGTGGTGGGTGCAGCAGCTTTGACTGGTCTCCCTAGCTCTGAGACCCCGTACGGTTTCTTATCCCCTCTGAGCCTTGGTCCCTTGTTCTATAAAATGAGGGTGATCACACGTACTCGACAGGCTTGTCGGGAACGGAGAGGGGACGGTGCACAACATGTGGACAGCAAGTGGCCTGGCAGTTGTGCGCCAAGGATGTGGAAAGACGGTGTCCTGGGACTGTGGCCGCTCCTCTGTCCCACCTCTCTGCACACACCTGTGTCCTCATGGACGAGGGTGACGAGGGATCATTGCGGCACAGCAGGCATCTGCTTCAGGGGCTCAGCACCAAAGAACTGAAAGAACTTTAAATTATAAACTGATGTTTTTCCCTGAGAAACTCATCTAGGTGTTGGGTCTTGTCTACATAATCACACCGTAAGGAATGCGATGTTTGTCTCACAGCCCTCCTGTGGTTTCACCAACTGAGTAAGAGCGTTCCCAGTAGGGAAACTGCGTGGCTCAGGTCATGATCCTGGGGTCCTGGGATCGAGCCCGACATTGGGCTCCCTGCTAGGCGGGAAGCCTGCTTCTCCCTCCCATTTCCTCTCCTTGTGTTCCCTTTCTCACGTGCTCTCTCTTGTCAAGTAAATAAAATCTTAAAAAAAAAAAGTGTTCCCAGTGTCCCATCCCCAACACAGGCACACTCTGCAGCCTGTCCTCGCCTTAGAGGCAGGGAGGGTCCCTCACCACTTTATCCCATTTCATTTTTTCTTCTTCTTCTTCTTCTTTTTTTTTTTTTGGTGAGGAGTTGTATTTTATTTAAAGATTTTATTTATTTACTTAATAGACAGAGATCACAAGTAGGCAGAGAGGCAGACAGGGCGGGGAGGGGAAGCCGACTCCCCACTGAGCAGAGAGCCCGATTTGGGGCTCGATCCCAGGACCCTGAGATCATGACCCGAGCCGAAGGCAGAGGCTTTAACCCCCTGAGCCTCCCAGGCGCCCCTTTTATCCGATTTCTTCAAGCTGGTCTTCTGCTCGCTTTGACCCGGCTGGCCTGGACGTCAGCAGAGGGAATGGTGGGCCAGGGAGTAGGTGAGGTGGCCTCTCTCTTGGGCAGCAGGAGGTCACCAGCCTGGGGCCTCTGTGCCCCTTGGCTCTTCGGGGTGAGGGTCAAGGACAGGACAGTGATGTGAATGAGGTTTTCCCACTCAGTCTGCTGTGGTTGTCAGGTTATCCTGATAGTGTTTTCTGTGCTCAGGCCGACATGTTGGACCAGGAAGCTGCCTTCGTGCAGATTCAGGAGGCAAAGACGATGGTGGAGGAGGACCTGCAGCGGAGGCTGGAGGAGTTCGAGGACGAGAAGGAGCAGCTGCAGAAGGTGGCGGCCTCGGCGGCGTCCCTGGAGCAGCGGTTGGAGCAGGCAAGTGCCCACCGTGCCTCGCGCAGCTGCTCCAGTGCCACACACGGCCCGTCCTTGCCTGGCTGGCCGTGCTGCACGCGTCAGGGTCAGCGTCTGTTGAATCCGTTACCATGTCTCCTCAGCAGTCCGGCTATTGCTGCACACCTGGCCGGGTGGTTGACTCTGGTGTTCTTCCACCCCAGAACTTTCCATATGGAACACTGACCCCAAAGCGTCCTGAACACACTCTCGGAGCAGGGGCAGGGTTTTCGTTGCAGGGCAGTCCTAGTGAATCGAGTTCCTGTTTTCCAGGTGAATCTGACTTTGCAGCAGCGAGACCAGCAGCTTGCGGTGTTACAGCAGGAGCACCTCGACCTGCTGAGGCAGCTCACTGTGACACAGGAGACGTTGCAGGCCCGGGAGCAGTCCCTCGGCGACCTGCAGATGCGATACGATGAGCTGCATGCCCGGCTGGAGGAGCTGCAGGGGGAGGCCGCCTCCAGGGACGACACCATCCGCTTCCTGCAAAATGAGAAGATTGTCTTAGAGGTGGCTCTGCAGGCGGCCAGGAGTGGCAGGGAGGAACTGGACAGAGGAGCCAAGCGCTTAGAGGAGGGCACCGAGGAGACATCGCAGGTTTTAGAGCAGTTGAGGCAAGAGTTAGCCGTGAAGTCCAGCCAGGTAATGTGCTTTGCTGCCATTCTGTGATGAGTCGCATTCACATGTCAGGACCGGTGCTGGCTGCTGGCTCCTTTATTTGAGCACCTTGTTTCGTAAACATGGAAGAATGCTTTTAGTGCAGGGCTCAGGGCTGGCATGGCGGGGGGGACCCATACCAGCAAGCCGTGTGCTTCCCACCAGCTGCTGGGTCTGTAGATGCATGCTGAGGGCCTGGAAAGCGCGTCGTGTTCGGTGCAGTGAAAGTAATCTGCCGAAGGGCACCTGAGGGGCTCAGTCGGTTAAGTGTCTCACTCTTGACTTTGGCTCCGGTCCTGATGTCAGGGTCATGGGACTGAGCCCCGCACCGAGCTCCACACTCAGCGTGGAGTCTGCGTGTCCCCCCTCCCCCACCCCAGGTTTCAAGCGCACGTGCTCTCTCTCTGTCTCTCGCTCTTAAACAAGTCTTAAATAAATTTTAGAAAGAAAGAGGGGCGCCTGGGTGGTTCAGTGGGTTAAGCCTCTGCCTTCGGCTCAGGTCATGATCCCAGGGTCCTGGGATCGAGCCCCACATCGGGCTCTCTGCTCAGCGGGGAGCCTGCTTCCCCCTCTCTCTCTGTCTGTCTCTCTGCCTACTTGTGATCTCTGCCTGTCAAATAAATAAGTAAAATCTTAGAAAGAGAGAGAGAGAAAGAAAAAGAAATCCACCAAGAAACCCCAGTTTCTGTCCACAGATGATGTGGAACTCAGAGGTGGATAGAGTTGCGTGGAGCGTGTGGATTTTCCCTGCTGCCTACCCATAGTGGAGCCCCCTGGACACGCAGCAGGGTGGTGGTGTGTCTGCGGGTGAGGGTGGGAGGCGCGAAGGGCCCAGGCACATACGCACATGAGCCAGCGCACCACTCCTGGGAGCTGTTATGCAGCGTGACATGACGTGACGCAGGTGAACGTTAACAAACAGCACGAGGAGGTGCAGGGTGCAGGCAGCGGTACCGCGGCCGGGTACAGTACCCCTTTAGATCGCCCTCCCTGAGCATGGAGGATGAGGAGATTGGTGGCAGGTTTCCCTCTGGGATGTAAAGTCCGGGGCAGTGTTTCCTCTGCCAGCCCTGCCCTGGGCCCCGTCACTTCCCAGACAAGACATGAAGGCACGTCGAGAAGCACTGGGGGCGTAGTTTGGGGAGTTGCGGGGACCTTCGGGTTGAGGCTGAATTTGCTCTTACTGTTGGCTCAGTAAGAGGGATCCCAGCTCTGGCCCCTGAAAAGTGCGGAGACGCGGGGTTTGGGACACTGTCAGTGTGCTGACAGCCTGTGCTGCTGTGTGCTCTCTGGTGGGTTCCCTGTGGACTGAGACAGTGATCCTGCAGACCGGGAGGTGGGAGCGGGCGCCGGCCTCCCCGGGAGCAGAGCGGCCTCAGTGACGGCTGCACGCCTGTCCTTTGCAGGTGGAGCACTTACAGCAGGAGGCCGCCACCCTGAAAAAGCAGACACAGAAGATAAAGGAGCAGTTTCTTCAACAAAAGGTAAAAACGTGTTGGTTTTCCTTACGCACAGCAAGTGCGTGACAAAAAATGCCGTGTGGTTTAAAACTGGTCAATTGGGAAGCAATGTTAGACCCCCTCAGGTTTGTTTCTAAGGCACCGTTCCTTAGCTGCGCTCTCACCCCTCCCGTTTTAAGGTCTCCAGTCAGTAGGCGGCTTCAGAGTAGGGTTGGCATCTGTGGTGTGGATCTTGGTCCTCTGTCACCTCAGAGGGCATGAGCTGGGCTACGACACAGATTGACTTTCCCGTTAGCGCATCTCTGAGAAACGACACCCTGCTCTAGGGCTGCAGTAGGCCCTGGCCCGTGCGGAGGGCGGGGCTCACGTCGTATGGGAGCGGAGCCCGTGCGGCTGTTGGAGGAATGAATGCCAAGTGTGGCTCGAACCGGCGTTTTGAGGAAGGCCAACCCAAGGGACAGTTAGACATGGTTCTGGAGTTTGTTGCTGGACGCCAGCTGGGGGAGGACCCAGCAGAAGCGTGGCAGTGTGGCTGAGTGGGAGCACTCGCCTGGGCCCCAGGGAACGTGAGGGCACCAGGTGACCCTGTGCACATCTCCCAGACGGGCTCAGAGGCGCGAGGTGACGCTGTGCCTCAGCTCATGGTGTCCTGGAGCTGGTGAAGTGAGTTGTCCGTAGTGCGAGGCACGGCCTGCCGTGCACCAGCGGCGAGCCCTTCCGCTGGAGGCTGCGCGTCAGCTTCTGTCTTGTCGGGCAGGTGATGGTGGAGGCCTATCGGCGGGACGCCACCTCCAAAGACCAGCTCATCGGTGAGCTGAAGGCCACGAAGAAGAGGCTTGACTCGGAGCTGAAGGAGCTGAGGCAGGAGTTAATTAAGCTTCAAGGGGAGAAGAAGTCCGTGGAGGTGGAACACGTGCACTTGCAGAAGGAGATGTCCCACGTCCACCAGCAGATGGCCGACCTCGAAGGGCATCTCCAGTCGGTGCAGAGGGAGCGCAATGAGATGGAGACGCACTTGCAGGTGGGACGCATTTGACTCAGGGTTCGGCCAGATGTGCCCCGGGGTCTGTCGTGCAGGGTAGAGGGCAGGACAGCCTGGAACAAGTCCCTCCTGGAGCTCCTGTCCTGGAAGGACAGGCAGACAGACAGGTTCCCCACTGGAGGCAGCACGGGGCTGGAGGCCGTCAGCCATTGATAGTTCGCTCCAGCAGGCGCTGGGAGGGGCCCTGGGGGGCTCGAGGGGGGCTGGTCCCTCGGGGACTGTGGGCAGAGCCGCAGGCAGAGGCTGACCTGGGCATTACCTGCAGCACTCTGGACCGCTCTAAAGTGATCGCTTATACAGAGAGCGAACCTCTGTCAGGGTCCTTCAGAGCCCTTGTCCTTGAGGGTGGCCGTGGACCAGCCACACTGAGCCACGAGAGCCTGGTCCTGGGAAGCAGGCTGCAGGGCAGGGCTTTGCTCTGCTTACTTTGTCTTTTCTCCCCTTTTTCGGAAGTCTTTGCAGTTTGATAAAGAGCAGATGGTAGCTCTTACGGAGGCCAATGCGGTGCTCAAGAAGCAGATTGAAGAGCTACAGCAAGAAGCCACCAAGTACGTGGGCCTCAGCTGTGCGGGAGCGGAGGGGGTGGGTGTGGGCAGCCTTGAGCCCTTTCGGGGACACGCAGCAGCTGAGGGCTGGGGGACCCTGAACACGCTGTCAGTGGAGCCCTTGCCGAGGAGAGGCAACACAGGATCCACTTGTAGGCAGCCAGGGAAGTTGGATTGCAAAGCTAAGGCCGGAGGGTGGACCCCTCCCTGCTTCGGTGGCTGCCAGTGGTTCATAGGCACAGCCCTGTGTGTGTGTGTTCCACGGTAGGTGCACGTGGCAGCCCCTGCCCCTCCCTGGTCCCGCAGCGGGACTGACATGTGTGTGTATCCCTCCTGCGTGCGCACTCCAGTAGCTTTTTGGGGCCTTTAATGCCTGTGGCGTCTCGCGTCCTGCACGACCTTACTTTCGTCACCGGAGGTTACTTGTGAGCTGCGCTGTTGGGATTATTACTGCTGCTCGAGCACTGGGAGTGTGTGTCTGCGAGGACAGCAGTGTTCTCTGTTTTCCACGAGGTCATTGGAGCAGCTCTGAGAGGGAAGCAGGACAGAAGGAGGTGCAGTGCTAGGCTCTGGGGAGGGCAGTTGCCACCGGCCCCGTCTGGGGGATTGGGTCTTGGGGGAGCAGCAGCTAGCCAGGGTGGGGCTGGAGGCGGGTGAGGACCAGCCTTTCCTTGGTGCCAGCGCCAGGGCGTCCTGTTGGGAGTGAGTTCGGACTCCTTCTCTGTCCTGCCTGCCGTACCCTAGGGCCATCACGGAGCAGAAGCAGAGAATGAAGCGGCTTGGCTCAGACCTGAACAGCGCTCAGAAGGAGATGAAAACCAAGCACAAGGCCTACGAGAACGCGGTGGGCATCCTCAGCCGCCGCCTGCAGGAGGCCCTTGCAGCCAAGGAGTCGGCAGAGGCAGAACTGAGCCAGCTGAGAGCCCAGGTGGCCAGCGGTGGCAGCGACCTCCCTCTGCACGTGGGTAACACATCTGCTCCCGGCTGGGGTGCCAGGTGTGCAGACTCAGTACTGGGGACTCGATGTGTTACAAACGTTCACATTCTAAAGACCTCGAGAAAGATCAGAGACCTGGGGCAGAACTTAGCGTGTAGCCCACATTTCTGTAAAGTGTTGTGCGCTAGCAGCATGACCAAGGGCTTCATCGCCGCCCGCACATTCTCTCAATTAGCCCCTGCACGCCTGCACAGGGCACACCGTCACCTCCTCGCTCAGCCTCCCTGCCCACTTCTGTCCTTCTCCACACCGCCCTGATGTCTGGGGAGGGATTTCCTGAGTGCCTGTGGTTGGGGGCCGTGGGGGGTATATTTGCAGAGTTCAGGAAAGCTTTTTGAAGGAAATAATCTTTTTATTTTTTAAGATTTTATGTATTTATTTGACAGAGATCACAAGTAGGCAGAGAGTCAGGCAGAGAGAGAGGGAAGTAGGTTCCCTGCTGAGCAGAGAACCCCATGCAGGACTCGATCTCAGGACCCTGAGATCATGACCTGAGCCGAAGGCAGAGGCTTAACCCATTGAGCCACCCCGGCGCCCTTGAAGGAAATAATCTTTGAAGTGGTTTTGAATAAGCAGGAGGCGTGAGAGTACATGGGGATACATCTCAGCAGGGGACTGTCCCTATGCAGGGCTTGCGGGAAGACCTGTGCATCTACGGGGCATGGTGAGCCGATAGGGGCGGGGGTGTTTCTGCCGCAGGGGTTGGGGTGTGTGCAGGTGGGCCATGGCCAGGTCTGTGCCAGGGCTGGTGTGAGATGGAGGGCTGAGGAACGGCTTGGGCAGGGTAAGCTCTCCGTCTTCTGTGGTGGGACATGGACAGGCAGTGTTGGAGCACAGCTGAGGTCAGGTGACGTGGGCTGTCCTGCAGTAGCTGAGAGATCACAGGACCACACAAAGGCTGCAGAGAGGCCAGGCCACGGATGGCATGTGGTCACTCAGAAAGGAAGGCCGCGTGAGCTGGCAGGGCAGGCCAGGGGCCAGCATAGGGAGCAGCACCCAGTGTCCAGGTGGAGGGTGGTTGCAGGTTGCTCTGCTGCCCAGAGTCCATTGGGGAAGGCGGCCAGTGTGGGCTAGAGTGGGGGAGTGGCTGTAAATACTCAGATTGGAAGGAAGAGGGACTCTGTGCATGGTGAGGGTCTTGGACTCTGCTCTTCCTGCTGTTACATCATGAGGCGGAAGCCTTCCGCTCTGGATTGTTTTTTTAGGCTAAGTGGGTGGATGTCCTAGAGGAGGATGGCGGATGGGGCCAGCAGGGCAAGGGCTCTGGGCTTGTGGGGCCTTTTCATTCCTGTGATGGCTACTGAAGCATCCCCGTGTCCTCGGGGCCCCACACCCTGCCGTCTTGGCCAGCGTCAAGTTTTTTTTTTTTAGATTTATTTATTTATTTATTTATTTGACAGGGAGGGAGGGAGAAAGAGAGAGAGAGAGATCACAAGTAGGCAGAGTGGCAGGCAGAGAGAGGGAGGGAAGCGGGCTCCCCGCTGAGCAGAGAGCCCGATGCGGGGCTTGATCCCAGGACCCTGAGATCACAACCTGACCCGAAGGCAGAGGCTTTAACCCACTGAGCCATGCAGGCACCCCTGGCTAGCATCAAGTTTTATCCGATTCTGTTAATTTGCTTTTTGTTTATTCCTAGCCAACGTTTCACTTATATTTAGTGGTTGTGTTTCTTACTAAATGAAGTTTGTCTTGTTTTTTTCCTCTACGTAAGAATTTAAAAGTGAGGGTGCCTGGGTGGCTCAGTTGGTTGAGCGACTGCCCTCGGCTCAGGTCATGATCACGGACTTCCAAGATTGAGTCCTGCATCGGACTCCCAGCTCCTTGGGGAGTCTGCTTCTCCCTCTGACCTTCTCCTCTCTCATGCTTTCTCTCACTCGTTCTCTCTCAAATAAATAAATAAAATCTTAAAAAAAAAAAAAGAATTTAAAAGTGGAAGCTATATAGCACGTTGTTTTCTTACCAAATTAGGTAAATTTAGTACTTTTTTTACCTAATTATAAAATAGTGGGAGGAGGGAAATTTATTAAGTTGCAATTTCCCTTCAACCTAAAAATATTTCTTGGCTTGTTTTTTGATTCTCTGGCTTCCCCGGTGTCAGGGACAGACTGTAAATGCCTCCGGGGGCCTGCTGTCCCCCCGCCGCACAGCAGCCTCAGAGCCAGAGTCCTGGCTTGGTCTCTGCCTCACCACTTGTACAATGGGGCCTTCAGCAAGTCACTCACCCCTTGATCCTCAGTAAAACGAGGCCCAAATGGAGGAAGCGGTAGACCCTCCTTGATCAGAATGGCTATGAGAGGAGACACAGACAGAGTGATCAGAGTAGCGGCTGCCCGAGCAGCGAGCGTGTGCACGCACATGTGCCAGTAGTTCTGGTGCACCTGGTGCACTTTTCTTCCCGCAGCGAGTAATTTGTCATTCTTGTTTGTAAGTCAGAGTTTTTCTGTATTTTCAAAACGTTTAACTGGAGGAGTTATTCTGTGAGTTGTTAACGCGCGCCCACTGTGTTGGGTTTACTGGGTGCTGCTGGGGGAGGGAGGTCCGGGGAGAGGCGCCTGTGAGGTGGTCAGCAGGCTGACGCGGTGGGTGCGAGGCGGCCCTGAAGGGAGGGAGGCGAGCGCCTGTCACATGCTGTCTGGAAGCCCACGACGAAATCCTTTCCCATCCTGACTGGTAGGAGAGGATCCAGGCTCTGGAGGCAGAGCTGCAGGCTGTTAGCCACAGCAAGACGATGCTGGAGAAGGAGCTCCAGGAGATTATCGCACTGACCAGCCAGGAGCTGGAGGAGCACCGGGAGAAGGTGCTGGAGCTGCAGGACGAGGTGGGTCGTGCCCCGTTCCCGCACAGCTGGACGGGCCTCTCTGCTCCTGTGCGGCTCTGGAGAGACGGGACCCTCTGCACCATGCTTCCGTGTGCCGGCTGACCCCTTGTCTGGGTCCCTCTCCCCCGCTCCCTTACTGCCAGGCTCCCCACACACTCGCTCCCCACATGCTGTCAGAGCGTTAGGGTTAAGATGTGCCCGGTAAGAACTCTTGGGTTGCAAATAATGAGAAAACCTATTCTTCAAAAGAACTTCATGTAACTCTCGGGCCCAGAGAGGCTGTGGCTTCAGGTGATGCTACATGTGGTAGTTGGTGATGTCACCAAGGGCTCACCCCAGGGTCCCAGGCTCCCTGGGGGAAAGCTAGGGGGCTGGGACCTGGGGTATGCTGTATCTGCTGCAGTCCTGGGTGGTCTGTTGGAGCTTTTTGGCACAGTTGTTGTGTTCCTGTTGTGGGGAGCTTAGCTCCGTTAGCCAGAACAGGTACTCGTGTCGGTTCACAGTGGCTTCGATCTGTTTCAGCTTCAAGAATCCAGAGGCTTTAGGAGGAAGATAAAGCGCCTTGAGGAGCTGAATAAGAAGTTGGCCCTTGAGTTAGAGCATGAGCGAGGGAAACTTACAGGCCTGGGGCAGTCCAACGCCGCTCTCCGGGAGCACAACAGCATCTTAGAAACAGCTTTGGCCAAGAGGGAGGCAGACCTGGTTCAGCTGAACCTCCAGGTACTCAGACCCTTTGCCAGAGGCGGGGGACTCGCTGCAGGGCAGGTGGCTCTGGGTCTGGTGCGTGTCACCTCATGCCGTTGTCCCTGCCACCGACAAGCAGAGACAGGAAACAGGGAGGGTCTGGTGACGTTTGGAGCCTCACGCGGCGGAGCAGGGTTGGGAGCTCCTCATGCCCCCCTTACTGAGGTGTGGAGGCGCTATGCCCCGTCCGTTAGTTTCCTGGTGGGTAGGGGACTCCCTGCTCAAGCTGATCCCACTGTTTATGATGGGCTCTTCCCTGTGTGATTCAGCGCTGGGATATGAACCCCGGGGGCTCTCTCTCCAGACCCTGTTCTCGCTCCTCAGGTCTACGGCCTCTCTGAGGATGGGGAAGCAGGCCTGGCACTTCAGGGCCATCTCCAAGGGGCAGTCAGCGGCCAAATCCAGCCCCTGTCTCAAATTATCCAGCCACCAGAGAGCTCATAAGCTTTCATTTGGCACTGGTTCCCACCCCTGCCATTGTCTGGTGGCCTCCTGCATCTGCGTTCCCTCACCGGGGAGGCGTGTGTTTCTAAGCCCTGATTACAGGCAGCCTTTGAGTTCCTTGATCTGTGCTTGAAAATGGCTGTCTCAGACTTGATGTTCTCCAGAGATGGAATTCCCTCTCCTTGGCCACCTTGTGCGTTTGTAGGTAACGCAGGGTGATGTCGTGTGCCGCTGTCCTGCCAGGTTCCCCGCGGGGCACTGGGGCCCCACAGGCCTTCCTCCCTTACCGCTCCGGTGATGTGCCGTAGGTGCAGGCCGTCTTACAGCGGAAAGAGGAGGAGGACCGCCAGACGAAGCAGCTCGTCCACACCTTACAGGCCGCGTTGGAACGAGAAAAGGCCAAAGTGCAAAGCCTCAAGGAACAGGTGAATGGCTAGCTTCCCACTGGTTCTAAACTGCAGCTTCGGAGCCTGTGGCAATGCAGTGTTTCTGAAAACTGAGTATGTGTACCCTTGATGCTTCACTTCCCTTTTAGGAATTTATTGTACGAATATCTTTGCTGATGTGTTCTGACAGCAATGTCATCACAGCCTTGGTGACAGCAGCTGGAGGGAGCTCTGATGTCCGTCCCTAGAAGAGTGGACTTGGGTTAACCCAGATGTAGTCATATGGGCCCAAGACGCACGCACAGAGCCCTGTAGACATACTTGCTGGAGGACAGTGTCGCACACATAGTCTTGAGTTAAAAAAGCAAACTGCAGAGCAATGACCCCATTAGTGTTAAGAGAGCAATCGAGAAAGAAGGTTGCATGCACCTTTGCGGTTTCCTGGCAGGCTCCTTCTTGTGCTCAGGTGCTCGCAGTGCATCAGGTCAGTCTTCCAGAGAGAGGCCTGCCTCACTGCCCCTGTGGGCTGGGCCAGACCTCAGCCCCTGGGGTTCCTCAGCGAGTGCATAGCCTTTACTCCTCAGCAGAACATCAGCTTCATGGCTTGAGGGCCAGGACTCGCTTACCCTCATGTCGCCAGCACCTGGCACCAGAGAGATGTTCACAATGTGGGGTTTTTTGTTTTTTGTTTTTAATTTAATTTTATTTTTTCAGTGTTCCAAGATTCATTGTTTATGTACCACACCCAGTGTTAGAATGTGTTTGCTGTGTGCACACGCACAAGGGTGTTTTTCACATGCTTTAAAAATGTCTCCGTGGTGATACGATAGAAACGTTCTTCCATTTTTTTGGGCGCAACAGTAGAATATTCTTTTAAGATCTGTTAAGTACATGTTGCTATGGGGGATGCCTGGTTGGCTCAGTCGGTTGAGCATCTGCCTTTGGCTCAGGTTCTGGAATCGAGTCCCACATTGGGCTCTGTGCTCAGCAGGGAGTCTGCTTGGGATTCTCTCTCCCCCTGGCCCCCCACTACGTGCATGCATGCTTGCTCGCTCTCGAAGAATCTGTTACTGTGAACTGACCCCCAGTTGCTTTGCCTGTAGTTGTGGGTTTTTTAAAAAATTTTATTAACATATAATGTATTATTTGTTTCAGGGGTGCAGGTCTGTGATTCATCAGTCTTACACAATGCACAGCACTCAGCATAGCACATGCTCTCCCAGTGTCCCTCACCAGCCACCCCATCTCTCCCTCTGTGGTTGGTTTTTATTCCTTGCGTGGAGTTGAGCTGAGTCAGCTACCCTCCCTACTTTTCTACTTTTCCCCCAATTCCCGTCTTTTGCTCACTTACTAATTTTACTTTCCCCTTAATGAAGATGAAACTAGGAAATCTGTAAATAAAAGTGCTAAGGAAAAGGATGGATATGTGACATGAGCTTCCTTTTTTAAGGGCAGTAACTGAACAGTCCTCATTTATCTAAGTGGATTTCATATAATTATATGGATTATAGAAACAGTGCATACTAGTAAAAGTAGGGAAAAAAAGATTAAAGATCATCTTGAATTTGCATCTAGTGATAAACCACTGTTAACATCTTTTGTTGGAGTTTTGTTTCTTTTTGTAAGTTTTTTCTATATTTGACTGTCATATATCATAAGTGTTTTTGTTTAACTTTTATATTTTTAATTTTTTAAAAAAGATTTTATTTATTTGGCAGAGAGAGCACAAGCAGGGGGAGTGGCAGGCAGAGAGAGAAGCAGACTCCCTGTTGGGCAGGGAGCCCGATGCGGGGCTCGATCCCAGGATCCTGGGATCATGACCTGAGCCGAAGGCAGTTGCTTCACCAACTGAGCCCCCCAGGTGCCCTTTATTAAACTTGAAAAAATGAAGTCCTTGCTTGTGCTATTAGATAAGAGAACTGAGTTATTGGAAAGGAAACTGGAAGATTTTGTTATACTCTAAGAATTTGCCAGTCTCGGAAACCTTGAGAGAAACTGCGGTCCGCCATGAGAAGGCAACTGTGTCATCCGTGCAGTTAGGAGTAGCTTCACTGCGGCTACTCGGTGTGCTGGGACAGCATGTTCTTCCCCAGAAACGTCTGCCGCGACTGGATTTAACAAGAACGAGGCGGATGTCCTTGAGGAGGACGACCAAAACTATTCAGACCAAGAAAACCTCACATGCATTTGTTGGTTCAGCAGACGTTGGTGGCCAGTCGCCTGCCTGCGTGCCAGGCGTGTGTTAGGGCTTGGTTCCTCGGGGAGTTTGAGAAGCTTCGAAAGAAACAAGGGCAGGAGAGGCGGGGACATGGGTGGGGCCAACGGTGGCTCTCCTTGCAGACAGCATACCGGGTGCGTTCCGTGTGGTTCTGGCCCTTGTCCTTGGTGACGCTGGTTTCTGTCTTTGCAGGTTGCTGCTGCCAAGGCGGAAGCAGGACATAACCGCCGCCACTTCAAGGCCGCCACCTTGGAGCTGAGTGAGGTGAAGAAGGAGCTGCAGGCCAAGGAGCAGCTCGTGCAGAAGCTGCAGGCTGAGGCCGATGATCTCCAGTGAGTGCCGGCCGGTGGGGGGGAGGGGGGGAGGTCTGCACTGCAGCTTGGGTGTGCTCAGGCAGGGGCCGCCACATCTTCCAGGCAGGACGTCCCCTCCAGGCACAGACGACCCGTGCAGGTCACCTGGGTTCTGGCAAATCTCCGTGCACTCTGGAGGCAAATCTAAGGAGAATGTATCCAATCTCTGTCTTAGGAAACCCGAAGCTCAACTCTGAAGGTTCTGGCTGGACGCGGGTGTCCCCACTGCATACCCGAGGGTCCTTCACCGAGAACAGAGAGCCCCATGTGAGGGGCAGGTGTCCTGAGGGCTGGGCGCCACCACTGAGGTTCACAGCAACCTCCATTTAGAGCGGCCTTGAGTTGAGCACATGCAGGGGGCTTTTCTCCCATTGTCATCCATAAAATGGGCTAGCAAAATGTCCTTCCTGGGGCGTCTGTGACGCCCAGTCACAACAGAGCACCCCAGAGCTCCTAGAACGGTCCCTGCCCAGAGTGAGCAGCGTGTGAGTTTCACCCGTAGTGGGGAACCACTTTGTGTGTTGGGGGTAGGGGTGTTGTGACTTCATGTCTCCTTGTTTTTTATGCTAGGATTCAAGAGGGGAAACATTCCCAGGAAATAGCACAGTTCCAGGCAGAGCTGGCGGAGGCCCGGACCCAGCTCCAGCTCCTGCAGAAGCAGCTGGATGAGCAGCTGGACGAACAGCCTATAGGAAACCAAGAGGTGACCCGCCAGGGAGGCTTTGCACCCCCAGTTAGCAGGACTGACCGAGCTAGACTCCACTGTTGACACATTCGGTTCCCTCACTCCTTGTCTGCTTGGAAAGGGATATTTATTCTTTCTAAGTATGATATTAAACAATACACAGAGATGTAGTTAGAGCAATTTATAGTGTAAAAAAGCCACTTCAAAATTCTTTTGGTCATGTGACCTTCTCCCTCCTCTAGATGGAAAATCTCAAGTGGGAGGTGGATCAGAAGGAAAGAGAAGTCCAGTCCTTGAAGCAGCAGCTGGAGTTGACTGAACAGCAGAGTAAGAAGGAACTGGATGGAATACAGCAGTTGCTGCAGGTGTGTGCCGTGGCAAGGCCCTGGGGCAGAAAGTCCAGGGCTGCTCCTCCCAAGGTGCTAAGTGCATAACGTGAGTTACCCCCGAACCAAGTGCTTCCACCAAGCCGCTTTGCGGACGTTACCCGTTTCAGAAAGAAGGCCAGGTCACACAGCTAAAGGAGGCCCAGCCCCAGTGCTCCGTGTGCCCTGGGCTGAGCTGTGTGAAGTGTACCAGGACTGGGATCTGACAAAGCCCAGGCAATGAGACAGCGCATGTGGGAAGTTCACGAGTCTGTGATACACTTTTCCACAAAGAGATCTGTGTGCAGGCTTGACTGCTTGCGTAAAGGATCAGGAAGAGACTCTTGCCAGGACTCCTACTTGTGCATGGCTGGAGTGACAGGATTGATTTATATCTTTCTTCTTCCTAACGGTGACGCTTACTCCAATAGCTGACCTTGGAGTTGGAACAGGTGACTCTTGGGGTCCACTGTAGACAGTGGATGCAGAAGTATTACTCGTTCCTCAGCAGAGGCTCTGAAATTTGAGTAAGAACGTTGAGGGCGTGACTGTAGTAGGACGCCGCCCAGCCCAGACCGTGGGGCGGAAGTAGGCTGGCGTGGCGGCGCCAAGTGCAGCATCACAGAAAAGTGAGCGTTACGTTTCCAGCCCCTTATTCTTAGGACATACACAGATCTTAGCAGCGCATGTAAGATCGTTCAGGTTTTAAAAACGTGTGACTTCCCTTTCTTTAGAATATCAAAGCTGAGTTGGAGATGGTGCGGGAAGATCTGTCCTTAACCCAGAAAGAGAAATTCGTGCTTCAAGCTAAAGTGTCGGAGCTGAAGAACAGCATGAAGACTCTGCTCCAGCAGAACCAGCAGCTCAGGCTGGACCTGCGGCGTGGCACGGCCAAGACGGTACTCAGGCGTGGTGCCCTCGCGGGGTTCCCTGGGCCCGCGGCACCCCTGCAGGGCAGGCGGCTGGCAACCCTCCGGTTACTCAGCCTTGAAGTTCTGTTTAGCCAGTGTGGAGCAGCTCCTGTGTGAAATAAATGATGCCAGGGTCTTGTGCTTGGCCACAGGCCAAACCCTTTTATTTTGCTGCTTTTTATGAATTCAGGTATCATTTTGTTGTAATACGCCTTATAAGCCATATGAAGGCTCATCTGCTGGTGTTCGCAAGAGCCCCTGGGCTAGTCGGTGTGCCGGCTGGGGCCAGTAGCTGCCACGTGGGCTTGGGGGCCCCGGGAAGCCCGCGCAGACCCTCTGTGTACCTGGCATTGGTTTCTCTGCTCGGTCTGCGTCGGTGGTCTCCAGGTGCCAAGAAATCATTCAGACTCAGAGTCTGTTTAGCACTGTTTGCCTGTCTGTGGAAAGAATTTGAAGTTCTAGAAAGGGGAGTTGTAGGAGTTAAAAATTGGCTTAATTTCCTAGGGATATGCAGGGTCAAGGCTGTGGTCCTCTGTGGAAAGCGCCCACAGTCCCCACAGGGGTGTTCTCGGGGAGCAGCCGGCGCCGCGGGTTGCTGTGTGAGCTGGCATGCTCCGGGGCGGCAGGAAGGAGCTCATCTCCCCGCTGGCACTCCCTGAAGCCCGGGGCCATGCTCATGACGGTCAGGGGGGGCCGCGTAGGGGAAGCTGTGGGTGGTGTCAGCCTTCGAGCAAGAGGGCTAACCGCGTGCTTTTAAAAACAGAGAAAGGAACTGAAAGGCGAGGCCAGCTCTTCTGGCCCCGTGACGCCAGTCAAGATCCCCGACTGCCCTGTCCCGGCCTCGCTGCTGGAGGAGCTGCTGAGGCCCCCGCCTGCCGTGAGCAAGGAGCCACTCAGGAACCTCAACAGTTGTCTTCAGCAGCTGAAGTATGAGCCGCGCTCTGTGTCCTCCCTGGGTCCTGGAAGTAGATGGCGTGTTCGACTTGGGGAATCCTGTTGCCAGCCCTGCGAGCCCCAGAGAGGCTGGGCAGGTCTGGGCTGTGTGCGATTACTCAGGCTGTCGGTCCCTCTCGTACGGGAGGCCTGCCTGGAGCTGGGTGGCCCTTAGGAGCCCTACACATAGCTGGAGGTTTTGCTCCCACCAGCCTGAGGCCAGTGTTGGCAGGGTGTGGCTCGGTGGGGACATCTTTTTGACCCTGTGAATGGAGGCCGTGTGCATGCAGGCCCTCAGTGATGTCTCACCCACCTTCTCCCTGAGCGCAGGCCCGTGTATACAGACCTCTGCACATGCAGAGAGAAGTACTGAGCCCCATAAGTCGTGTGACCCCATGGGTGCTGTTTCCCAAATAGGTCTGTCCGCCCCCCAAGGGTGCCGCAGATGCTTGTTCGGATCTATGTTGGAGATGACCCGTTGCCCCTTGGGGAAGTCAGAGTGTCATTTCCGGCTCTCATTTGACTGGCCTGCCTTCCTCTGCTTTCCCGGTCTGCCCAGGCAGGAGATGGACAGCCTGCAGCGCCAGATGGAGGCACATGCCGTCACCGTGCACGAGTCCCTGTCCTCATGGACGCAGGGGGACCCTGCTGCCAGCGCTGCTCTCCCGGGAGATCATGCCAACCCCAGAGGAGATACAGAGCGACACAGTCAGTGCGGGGTCTCCGGACAGGCGCTTGGAACAGCAACTGCCGAGCACCCCCACTCCGAGTGCTTGTAACTACCCAAAGGAATTTTCTTTTATCAATATTATTTATTTGACTGCTCTGTGTTTTCTAAGAGATGAAGTTGAAATTTTGCATCTGCCTTTTCAGGAGTAAAAGAACTGAACAGGAGCCAAGGGTTGGAGAAATAGTCATTCGCAGATCACAGCTAGCTTTCCCACGGAATGACCAAATGCTAACAACCTAGTTTAGATCTCAGTGAGTTTCTGAATGTGTCTGAAGGGTTCCTTGCAGAAGAAGGCCTCCGTCGAGTGACCTTAGATGCTGCTCTCTGAGGGCTGATGCCCGCCAGTGGCCACTGGTGGAAACACTGCATGACTGGGTCCCGTTTCTCTCGTTCCTGATTCAGTGAGAGCTTTACCTCCCTGCAGAAATGAAACTTGATTTGCACCTTTGGTTTTATTTTACTTTCAATAGTTATCTCACCATAGGATGTATATATAAATACTGAAAATCATAAGCTAATCTTCAAAAAGAATATGCCCATATTATTTAAAAATGACCTGAATTGTCTTTTTATCGATTGTCTTTTGAAAATCAGCTGTCAGGAAGTAACGTACGTGTAGGATTTAGGGATGTCGGTCAGAAAATTATATTTTAAGAAATATAATTATTTTATTTACTGTACCTTCTAAAACCAAATATTCTTGGAGCGAAAGGTTTTTTGTTTCAGTTTCACTTTATTTTTGAGAGCCTCGTCCTAAATGCACACCCCCACCTCCACCTGACCATTGACGCTGCCCGGCCTCACTCCCTTTGGCTGTCCCTTGGGCGGGCCTAGTGGCCACAAGGTTACCAGTACAACACACTGGCCTGACATGGGTGATGTTTGGGGAGAGGTCATAGGAGAGGAGGGGAGAGAGGACCAGGGCTTCCTGCAGGACTCCAAGCCAGGCATAAGGCTTCTCCAGGCCTCCTCCCACCTGCCCCAACCCCCCCCCCCAACTGTACCCACATGAAAATCCATCCATCGGGGCCTGTGTGGTCATCAGGGGACATGCTGAACTCATGGTGACAGCCTTCAGAAGGCCCAGTAACCCCTCATCTGGAGGGATTTCTAGAAGGGGCAGGTGATCTCTGTGGGAAGACGGTAGAGGCCTCCTGAGCTCTCCTGTAGGTGAGAGTCTGATTCGGAAGCCGACTCCCTGAGCATGGGAGATTTACTTGACTGTGACCCATGAGGGCTGTAACTTTGTCCCCTGGCCAGGTTGGCCAGGAAATCCAAGCTGATAGTCACCATTGTCAGAGAGGAGAGGCCCCTGGTACAGATCTGCGGGTCTTAGGATGAAGTTGGAAGTGGTACTGATCAGGCCAGATGTGCTTCTGTTGACCTGCTTCTTACGCCTCTCGTAGAGAAAACGGTTTGGTATTTTCAAGCTGTTTGTCTTCTCTTAAGCTATTAGAAGGTTAATTGATAAAGTAGCATTAACCACAAAGATGCTTAGTGTTTAAAAAAAGTTCCCTAGCAAGTGTTGAAATTTCTGAAGTATGTACATCACTTGTACAGGGTTAATCTTGAAATAATACTTGAAGACTTTTCATTATAAATATATCCTATTTTTCATCTTAAGTTGGAAATTGTTTTTGACAAAATTGTTTTTGTACCATTAGGAAAGAAAAATTGTAATTTACGTTCTTATTTATTTGGGGTGTTTCATCCTCAGTTTTAATTTTCAAACCAAGACATGGCACTCAGCCTCATGCTGCAGCTACTTTCCCGCTGCTGCGCGTGGAGGCCTCCCAGTGAAAGCCGGTCACTGTGCATCTTCCAGTAGGAAAGGGCAGGCGGGTTCGGAATAATAAGTGAAAGCAGATTTCTGTTCCTCACCCTGTTTCCCTCATGTCTTGCTTGCTGGGTGTGGGTGGTGTGCGGGTGTGTGTGCCTTGTACTCAGGTGTGTGTCCCTTGTGTGTGTGCGTGGGCGGGCGCGGGTGCTTGTGCGCGTGTGGGCGTGAGCTGGCCTGCAGCCGCAGTGCCTCCTGCTCTCCCGACCTCATCCTGTGCCACTGTTGTCGCCCCATCTTTCCGTTCTGTCAACGCCCAGCCTGCCTTTGCTCTGACTTCCCTGGCTGTCCCCATGTGCTGCGATGTCACCTGTGTGGCCTGCAGCTCCTGACCCGGGGCCCTTTCGTTCAAGCTGACACCGGCTTTAGGGTTCCTTAACAAGTCTCCTGAGAGAAGAAGCTGGACTTTGAAATCCCCTGCTTCTGATTTGCTGAGGGTTATTTTTCAATCTCTGAGGGACTTGATTGGCACCGCTACCTCCCAGGCTACGTTCTGCAGTGAATGTCATTTGAAATACTCTGTTTGTGGGCAGAAGGTGTGAATTTGGGATTTACTCATGGAAAACAATAGTCCAGTCTGGAGTATTTGTAAGAACAGGCTTGCTGTTACATCATGTTTGTGGTCACTTGTCTTCTGTGGCGACTGTGTATGTCATGCCCTCACTGCAGAGGACGCTGGTTCGGACAGTTCGTGATGTCATTTCTTGTTTCTCTTACGTTCCAAGAAAAGGCTTGTTGCAATGTGGTTATCACTGACTTTTCCGTGGAACACATTGGATAGATGCCGCGGATCTTATGGGTTTACATGGTTTTGTTCCACTGTTTGGAAGGTATGACCGGCAACGTTTTGACAGGATGCGAAAGTGGCTTTTTCTCTGGCCTGGGTCCAGGTCATGGGACAGACCTGCTAGGAAGATTCTCATCACACTCTTTCTCCGTTTGAAGACTTTTCTTGGTTTAGGGATACTTACTACAGAAGCCATGGCATATATTCCTACTCCTGTGAGTAACTTTTCAAATAGAAATGAAATGTCCTGTGTAAAGATTTCTAGTAGTGAAAGGGACCAGCGTGTCTGAAAGCAAATGTCCTGGAGCCTTCCTCAAGAACGCTGTGACGTGTGAGACGTCCTGAGCCTTACTCAAACACATTCCAGGCAAATCTGATTGTGTGGTGGTCTCAGGCTATAATGAAATCCTTGAGGGTAATGTTGTAGAGGATCTAGGAAACTGGGTGGCTTTTAAGTTACTCATTTCTGTTAAAAATTTTCTCATGAAAGGGAGTCCTCAGGTCGGGGCCGTTAGGGGAAAGGTGTCACCATGCACAACAATTGTAACTTTAAAAAGCATGTTGATTTTTTTATAAATTTAAGTGTGCTGGGGAGTTCCTTAAATTTTGTGCAATAAACTATTTTTTGTTAAAGATTTTCATATTTCATTGGGGGGCCTTATTTTAATATATATATTTTGCCATATTTGGGAGTAACTTTCATCTTGTGTTGTTATAAACTGTTTAAATACTTGTCTTAAAAGAGCATTTTACCGTTCTGCTAAAAGATTCAGATGGGTGTGAATCTAACTTGTGCTGCTTTTGACCACAGTGGAAGAATGGCAGTGTGTTAGCCGTGCCCTTCCCCCTAGCCCACGCTGCACCTGCTGTCACACACAGGTGAGTATGAAGGAGGGAAATTTTGGTGAGCAGTCCGAGAGACCAGGGGCAGGTACCCTGCGGCCTGCGGGCATGTCCCTGAGCATGTCCCTGTTTAGGGGGCTGCCTTCACCGCTGGGCCCCGCAACTGTAACGGCTGACAGCAGCTGGATCGTAAGTACTTCTCTGAGCCTCCGCGTCATGGCCCAGTTCCCCCTCTTCCATCCGTATTCTTTTTTTTTTTTTAGATTTTATTTATTTATTTTTAAAGATTTTATTTATTTATTCAACAGACAGCGATCACAAGTGGGCAGAGAGGCAGGCAGAGAGAGAGGGAAACAGGCTCCCCGCTCAGCAGAGAGCCCAATGTGGGGCTAGATCCCAGGACCCCGAGATCATGACCTGAGCCGAAGGCAGAGGCTTAACTCACTGAGCCACCCAAGCACCCCCCATATTCTAGTTTTGATCAAGAAGAGTTAGCTGGACATGGAAAGTCTTCCGTTAAGTGTTCTTATTAATGACCAGCATGACAAAACTGTACAGCCAAGAAGTAAACTAATGATCACAGAATGTGACTTTGTGGTAGGCTTTATGCAGTTCTTTCTAGGACGCTGCTTGGTCCGCTTTCATAACCAGGGGCCAGGGGACACAGGCGCTGCACAGCCTAAGGGGAGGATCCTGCCTTCTCGTCCTTCTCACCCCGACTCCCTGAAATGGGGAGGCTGCAATCTTGGTTTTCTCTACAGTGATCAGGAAAGGAATGTTTCTTTGTCCCTGAACCTTTTCCTTTCGTCTGTAAAGTTGCTAAACCTTTGCGAGCACTGAGCGAACGCATGCATGGATTTTGTTTTTAAGCTTGCTGCGCCCTCTGTGGGCATGCAGTGGGTGGTCAGGAGGGGCTGGGCACAGATCGGCAGTGGCCGTGTCCCGGCTCGGGGGGTGGCAGGTGCAGCGGGAATATTGTGCTGAGGGAAGGACCCACGACTTCCCACTGAGGGGAACCTGGTGTTTAGAAATCACCAGGTCAGCCAGACATCTACCTCGTGCAGATTGTGTGAGAAATTCAAACAGGATTGTTGATGCCACTGCTGTCCAATTTGGTGGATAGACACGAGCTGCTAGAAGAATCTACAAGCCTTTCCTAGACCGGAAGGAATTCCCAGTCATCAGCGGCGTCTAAAACCAGCAGCAACATGCCCTGGTTTGCCCTTCATGCACGCTCACTTGCCTGCGAGTGTTGCAGAGTATACTTTGGCGATATCTTTTCCTGAAAACAATGGGTGGTACTAAACTGTGTTGCTCTTCCCTTTTTTTTGGCCTGTTTGGTGTGGGGCGGGCCCTTCTCGCCTCCCAGCTTGACTCCTGGAGCTTGAGCCGGTCAAGAGCTCGGGAAGCAGCACCGTGACGTCCCTTTTCAACAGCGAGCTTCCTGGCTGGGTGGGAAGTATGTGGGTCACGGCAGCCTTGAGGTGGGAAGGCAGTGGCTCTGGGAAGCCCCTGGGGATTCTCATCTACTCGGCCCTCCATCTGGCCTGGGAACCACTGGAGGAAATGGTCCGCATGCGTTTCACACAATCTGGGTCGCAACTCCACGGAGCAGGGGATGGGAGCCAGCTTAAAGGTATCTCACAGGAAGCCTCATTTTGTTTGTGAGCTGTATCTTTTTCTTAAGATTTTATTACTATTTTCGAAGATTTCTTTGACAGAGATAGCGCACGCTTGCACACAAGCAGGAGGAGGGGCAAAGGGGGAAGAGGGAAGCAGGCTCCCCGCTCAGCAGGAAGCCCGTTGTGGGGCTCAATCCCAGGACCCTGGGGTAATGACCTGAGTTGACGGCAGATGCTTCACTGACTGAGCCACCCAGGTGTCCCAGAGATGATTTATTTGGGAGAGAAAGCGGAGGGGAGGGAGAGAGATTATCCCAGGCAGACTTCCCCCTGAGTGCAGAGCCTGGCGACGACACGGGCTTTGATCTCAGGACTCTCAGATCATGGCCTGAGCCAAAATCAAGAGTCGAACACTCAACCGACTGAGCCACTCAGGTGCCTGGGAGCTTTAACTGTGAGTTTGGGAAGACTCGATGGGTATTTCAAAGTGATTTTCCTAGTACCTAACGCTCGGGGTGTTGAAGCTGACTGCCTCCTCTTCGTCCAGAAAACTGCACCTTCCCCTGACCGGCTGCTTCGTGGTAGTGACACAGGCACTCTGGTCTCTGAACCCTCCAGGTTTGCCACCCTCAGCATCCTCATCCCTCCCCCGGGTCAGCCGTGCTCACAGCTCCTGAGTTTGTTTCGTGCCCCCTCCCCCCTTTCTCCGGATGTGACGCAGAGAGCCTGACTTGGCTCTGGAGCCAGCCCTGTACTAGCCTCCTCCACTCCCGTCCCCGATGGACATTGGCTTGAGTTCCGAGCACACGGTGTGGCTGTCACACTGTCTGCAGTCTGGCCCAAATCAACCCGTCTCGCTTAGTCCAGTTACCGTTTGGAGTTCTGTGGTAAGCACTGGTGCTCTCCACCAAATGCTCCTCCGCTGCCTTCGGTGGGGGATGGAAGGTGGCTGCCGTGGGGCAGGAAGCTTGGCACATCGGGGCCAGCAAGATGGCCTGCACCTGTGTCCCTTCTGGGCCAGAACACTGACCTCGGTTGCACAACGCTCCACCCTGGCGATAGCATGAGGATGGCCACGTGGCGGCAAAGGGGAGCAAGACATAAACCTGGTTCTCTCAAGTCTCTGGAGACCATGACCAGTAGGGCTTAGGAGTGCCCTGTGCCCTGCTAGGGCATCTGGACTCCTTCCTGGTCTAGTGCCACTCCTACCTCGCCTTCACTTGCAAGATGTGGCAGTCAGGCTTGATACCAGAGATATGGCTTTCCAGGGGGGAAGAAGCCTGGTTGGCGGCATTTGATGATTCCTAGGTGTGAATGCCCTTCCTGGGCAGAGCTGAAGCTCCCATGTCCGTGGACCTCGGAAGGGGTGTGGGCTTTCCCAGGAGACTCCAGCACATCGCTGATGGTCCCCAAGGGATGTGACCAGGAGCAGAAAGCAGACCTAGCTCATCTCATTCGTAAAACCTTCCCTAATCCCCAACCCACACCGCTCCTTCCTTGTGTACGTTCACATACAGGGAACTAAGCTTAAGGCAAACAGTTATTTCGGGATAGTCCCTTTTCTCCTACGAGATTAGAGGGCATCAGGAGCTAGAGGGCAGTACTGTGGATCCCACTCAGCAAGTGAGTTTCATTGAACAGATGAGCCTTAAAGTCAGCAACTTTGGAGACATATGTAAAGAAATGCCAGTTGGATTTTCTTCCTTGCTAATTTGGTGTAGAAATGGTGGCAGGACACATCAAACAAAGCAGATTTATGAACTAGGGCTAAATGCCCTTTGTTAAAGACCTCTGGAAATTCAGAAAGATTGCGACAGCCTTGTGTAGAATAATGTTTTTGCTAATCTGCATATGAAACTGCCAGGCTCCCTTGCCAGCGAGACTTCCTTTGGGCCCCCACTGTGCCCTCTGCCAAGGGTCCCAGCTGCTTCCTGCTGTGACTGTCCCTTGTTACTCTCAGACTACCTGGCATGGGCTGCTTTCCTGGCTAGACCCCCACCACAAGTAACATCATATGTGGCTGGACTTGCACATGCTTTCCCTTCCCCTGTTGAAGGATACTCACGACGTGAAAACGAGACTTTTTCACTCAGTCGTTGACAGATACCATCCCTGGCCCTCTCGTGATCTGGGTTCCAAAACGGAGTTGGGGATTAGGAGTTTGACTACCATTAGGAATTCGATCAAACCTGTTCCTCTCAGAAAAGACCATCAGTTCTTCCTGGTTTTTGTTTATTCATTGAAAATCCACTTCTACCTGCAAGGATTTACATCTCAAGTTCTCTCACTTGTACCTCAGCACTAAATAGTGGTCAGTAGCAGGACTGGCTTCCTGACATCAGAATTATTTCCCCATGATCGTCCCACTCTTACTTTAAGCATAGTCCGAGTTAGATGGTGCTGAGAAGGACCATGCCGTCGTAGGATTCCTCTTGTTTGCTGGAGTCCCAGAAAGTCCTGGTATCAACATACTGGTTAGGCAGGTAAGATGCTGTAAGAGACTCCAAAGTTCAGTGGCTTAAACAAGGGAAGTGTCTCTTTCACACGACAGCCCAAGAGTAGAAATGGGACCCATCGTGGCAGTTTCGTGGTGCCGTCTATCTCACATAATCTGTGACTTCCACCTGTGGCCCAGGACAGCAGCTCCAGGCCCCAACTTCCTGTCTACCTTTCCCACGGGGACAGGAGAGCCCTTGGAAGGCATGTTCTGTGCCCTCATTCAGGGGTGCGGCTCGCCAGTTCCGCAGACCATTGTCCGTTGCCTCCCCTGGGACGCAGGATGTGATTTTTAGCTAGACAGCAGTATGTAGCGACAGCTGCGAGTTTCTGTCATTAAAAAGTGGAGGATTGCTGCTGCTGCCCACAGCCTCTCCTCTCCAAACTATCAGGATTCGTGATTACTATCACAAAACCCCTTATGATAGGGGAGGACCCTGCTACCTCGGGGAGGCACGGGTGGACAACTTAGGCTTCGTGAACATGGAAGCAATAATAGCTAACAGTGTGGTGGCTCTGTAGCAAGGACTGCGTGTGTTAATCCGTGCCTCTGAGACGGGTGATGATCACCCTCCATTTTACCACTGAGGAGAATGAAGCACAGGGCAATTAAGTAATTCAAGCTACCCGGCAGGTAAGGGGCAGACAGGGTAGCAGCCCAGGCAGTCTGGCCTGGAGCCGGGTGCTCTCGCCCATGCCATGGCACACAGCTGTAAAAAGGTCACGGGGCCTTGGGTGACTGTCGGTTGAGTGTCGGGCTCTTGATTTCACCTCAGCTTATGATCTCAGGGTTGTGAGATCCAGCCCTGCGTGGAGTCGGCTTGGGATTCTCTCTCCCTCTTCCTCTGTCCTAGCCCCATCATGCCTGATCTCTTTCTTTTTTTAAAAATTTTTTTTTAAAGATTTTATTTATTTATTTGACAGACAGAGATCACAAGCAGGCAGAGAGGCAGGCAGAGAGAGGGGAGGAAGCAGGCTCCCTGCTGAGCAGAGAGCCAGATGTGGGGCTCAATCCCAGGACTCTGGGACCATGACCTGAGCCAAAGGCAGAGGCTAAACCACTGAGCCACCCAGGCGCCCCTTTTTAAAATTTTTTTAAAAATTTATTTATTTGTCAGAGAGAGGGAGAGAGAGCGAGCGAGCACAGGCAGACAGAGTGGCAGGCAGAGGCAGAGGGAGAAGCAGGCTCTCTGCCGAGCAAGGAGCCCATGTGGGACTCGATCCCAGGACGCTGGGATCACGACCTGAGCCGAAGGCAGCTGCTTAACCAACTGAGCCACCCAGGCGTCCCTTTTTTAAAAAATTTTTAAAAAAATTTATTTACTTGTCAGAGAGGGAGAGAGAGCGAGCGAGCACAGGCAGACAGAGTGGCAGGCAGAGTCATGCCTGATCTCTTAAATAAAATCTTTTTTTTTTAAGATTTTATTTGACAGACGGAGATCACAAGTAGGCAGAGAGGCAGGCAGAGTGAGAGGGGGAAGCAGGCTCGCCACTGAGCAGAGAGCCCGATGCGGGACTCGATCCCAGGACCCTGGGATCATGACCTGAGCTGAAGGCAGAGGCTTTAACCCACTGAGCCACCCAGGCGCCCCATGCCCCTTCCTTTTTAAGTATACACGAAATTTACACTAAAAGATTTTTCAGGGTCTGGTTTGGTGAGTTCTGATAACCATCCACCAGTGTGTACGGAAGCAAGACTGGAGCCTTTCCTTCATGGTACTGGTTCTCTCATGCTAACCACCCCACTCAGAGGGGGCCCTTGGTCTGATTTTTTTTCTTTTTGGATCTTGTTCTGATTTCTGTCACCACAAGCTTTGGCTGTTCTTGAGACTCTTACAAAGGGAATTGTACAGCACACACTTTTGTGGTGGGGGGTGGTCCTTGAGCTTAGTATGGTTCTCCGATTAATCCGTGCTACTGCTGAATATAGTATGCACCATAGGAATTTTTAAAAAAGATTTTATTTATTTATTTGAGAGAGAGAGCACAAGAGAGGAGAAGGTCAGAGAGAGAAGCAGACTCCTCATGGAGCTGGGAGCCCGATGCGGGACTCCATCCTGGACTCCGGGATCATGACCTGAGCCGAAGGCAGTTGCCTAACTGAGCCACCCAAGCGCCCTACCATAGGAATTTCAAGTGAGAGTTCCACAGTTTGGCGTTTATCCAAGCACCTGGGCAGCTCCTGTTTGGGACTGCCACAAACATGGTGTGGACGTCCACCTTCATACCTAGGACTGCACTGCTGAGCCACAGAGCAGCAGAGGTCCAACTTTGGGAGAAACTGCCTCACTGTTCTCCAGAGTGCTTAACTCCCCTTACTCCTGCCGGCGCTCTATGAGAATACCGTAATTACTCCACATTCTCACCAAAATCAATTCTGGTGGGTGAAAAGCAGTGTTTCCTTGTGGCTTTAGTTTGCATTCCACTCACCTTCAAATTTGCTGACTCTTCTTTTGTGCCCAACACTCTGTCAGTACTACTCCATTAAATGTTTTTACCAGGGATGTCACATTTCTTCAGGGTGTTTTTTTTTCCCCATTAAAAGAAATATATGAGTGAGGTTCACCCTTTTTATGCCTGAGAGTCTTGACAAGCATATAGAGTGCTTCCCTCGGCCCCTGCAGCCCCCCACGCTACTTTATATGACTGCCCGAGTGGGAGGAATAGGATCTCGCAGCCTGGAGCCTGACCAGACCCGCGTGGCACAGGGGCTCGCACCCACTCCTTCCGGAAGCCCTCCGCGCCCCCAGGACTGCAGGGGGGGGGGGGGGGGGCAGCTGCATGGTTGACGTCTCCGAGCACACGCCGCAGCGGCCCAGCCCCCTGCTTACTTAGGCGTGCGGAACCTGTTCTAAAAGGGCGCCGTCCCAAACGGTGTCCAGGAGAACCAACAAAATCCCGACTCTCGCCTGGAGGACCGCGCGAGCAGCCGTTCCCACTGCGGTCGGGCAGAGCTGTGGCGCTCTGAGCCGCACCATCCCGCAGCCGGCAGAACCCCAGGCTGCCCCCAGGCCCCGTTCCCCAGCCTCCCGGACCCCATACCGCCCGCCCCCCCCCGCAACCGCGCTCTCCGGAC